>CAIGRB010146571.1:50219-79372 GCA_903798255.1 Fraxinus quadrangulata
TTTTTTTTAAAAAAAATTATATTTGTCATTAAAAAAAAAAAAAAAATCGAGCCAACTCGGCCCGTTAAGGTTCGGGTCGAGCCTCCTTTTTTTTTGTCGGACTTTGCTCGGCTCGAGGCAAAAAAAGCTTGGCCCAAAATATCTCGAGCCGAGCTTTTTTTTGGGCTTAACTCATTGACAAAGCTATCAATAGCTGAATTCATTCTTGTGAACCAACACTAAAAATCCAAACAACAAATTAATAAAATGATTAAAAAGATTTTGTGAAAGAAAAAGAAAAAGAAATGAAGTTTACGGGTGCTAATCTGCTGGGAGACTTGTGGTGTACAAGAATATTTCTAACATTTTCTAAACACTGAATTCAATACTTCACATCACTTGAAATTTGATGTTTATTATCATTAATGTTAGGGTCCCAACTAAAGGACTGTTTGGGTCGGATTAAAAACTAATTTTAATTTAAGTTTAAGTTAAAATCAGACAATCAATATTAACCATATCTTTCATGGGTCCCACATCTTTTCAACTACACATTTCAAAAAATTTTGTCACAATTCACTAAAAATCTAATTTTAATTCTCGCCAAACACCCTCTAAAAAATGGATCTTGTCTATTCAATACACATGCCAATTTTCAAAAGATAGGAAACATTTCAAGAGTACTATAGGAATTTCTCTTTAGTAAACTCGAATATGATCAATTAGGCCTTGAGCTCAATATGCTCACTCTTTATGTGACACTTTTAGTCCGTTCTTAATAGAGTGAGAGCTTCATTTTTATGTTTTTGTAATTGAGCATGACAAAAAGAAAGATCCTACTTTTCAATGACTAGAAATAGTCACGAGTTGCTCGAGCTCATGGGAACTTAGGAGTGCGTAAAAGATAGCTATGGAGTGCTCACATGTTTACGATATTGGATGTTCATGCTATCAATGTCTCAGGCATTACCAAAAACATAAATTATGTTTCCCACTCTCTATAGAGATTCATACAATGGGTTTAAATGCTTTGCTGTGAGAAAACTGTACATAGTTATGAATGAAATGTGCACATTTTTTCCTCAAAACTGACAAGTTTGGTTCAATTATCGATGTTAGACAAAGAAATGAATAAAAAACAAATCTCCATAATTTTTTTTTTAATTTTTATTATATTGTATAAGCCAAATTAGTTTTCTTTTTTGACATAAATTTGCTAATTAACAAATTAAGTTGAAAATTGTATAAGAAGATATCGAGTTTTTCTATTGTTCCAAATCATAAACGTGGGACAATTAGAAAACTTCAAAGCTGTTTTCTTGATTAGGGAATAGGGATACCATTAGTATAAACAATGCAAACACAAATTAATCTTATTAGACAACTTTTTATTTTTATATTTTTAAATTTAGTTATGATATTTTGTAAGAGTAACAATTGAACATATTATTAGTTAGATTAATGTAACGTTGTTGAAATGTTAAAAATTTAATTATGATACGGAACCAAACCAAACAAATTCCATAATCAAATTTAGACATGACAATTCTACTTATTAAATACCTAGAATTCAGGTTCGTTTCAATTTTCTTTAAAACTGAACCGAATCAAACCATGTCCTTACCTAAATAAGCTCCAAGAACATATACGAGAAACTGAAGAATATCTTTTTAGAATGGAAGTTCAAGCAATCAAGAGCAAGTAACTCTTTTTTCTACCTCACAAATGACAAGCTGCTTATTTTTACTCAAGTGTATGCTTATGATATTGTAATCGCAGGAAATGAAAATACACTGTTGCAAATATTCTTCATAGACAAGGTAAATACAAACTTTGCGTTGAACTATACAAGGTTTTGCTTAATAACTTTTTAGATGTTGAGGTACTAAGACACTGTTGGAAACGCGGGTTAAATATAAGTGTGGGTGAAATGGATGTTGTATAACGGACAAACCAAAAATAAAGTTTGATCCGCAAGAGCGTGATTAAACACTATAAAGAAAAGTGATTTGAAATATAGTATGAAAGACTACAAACGAAATCAAAGATAAAAACTAAGAAGTGAAGAAGAAGAACAATTCGAGTCAAGTGATTTTTACTCTTTCCTTAAGACAAAATTGCCCCACAACGGTGCTCACGGTTAACGGCACTTGTCTCCCATGGTAGAAGAACTTCAAACCACAAGTTATGGCGAACTTTCGACGGAGTTTCTCTCTACAAAGAAGAAAACGTTTTTTCATGAATTTTGAAGCGATTTTCAAGTGTTTTAATGCAATGTTCAATGCAGATATGATATAGGATGCAAAAGGGACGTTCAAGGGATCCTATATATAGAGGATGAGGGGTTGTGAATGAAATGTCGCGCCCCAAGCTCAGCAACACTTGCTAAATGTTGCACCATTCACTTGTCGCTAGCATGTCGTCATTGCCTCGTCGAGCAATAAAAATAGAGACTTTCTCACTAGCTTGTCGCTGGCATGTCGCTCGAGCAAGCTGGTTTGTCTCTTGGGCGACAGTCCAACCATAAACCAGCAACAACCTTAATTATTTTCCAGACAATTTTCTCTATTTTTCTTCCAACTTTGGACCGCAACTTTTCATTAATCCGAAATTGGTTTTGAGATTCTAAATATATCACGACAATCTACTCGACGTGTAGAACAAGTTGGTCTATTATTTTTATAATTTGACCATCGAATCAAGTCTGAATATTTGGTCAAAATTAACACGAAAGTCTTTTTTTCCAAATTTTTAGTTTTGACACTTCAACCAAATTTTCAATCTTCTAAACCAATTTCCAACAATCCCCTACATGAATGAAAATTCGAACATGCATATAAAATATGAAATTATGACGCATTCTAGAGAGAACGCGGAAAAATACTATATTAGGTAAGGTAGCTTCCGACTTTGAACCTCCCTTAGTGAAATACTATCAGACTTACTTGGCTAATTGGTGAACGTGATGTCTTGAAACCATTCAGTCGTTAGTGTAAACCAATACAACAATACTCACACAGATGTCAATGTCATCCTCCATTGTACCAACACTTGAAAGTGTGGGGATGTTTGGCTTAGGTTGCAGTACCTAACCCTAAGCAAGTGAAAATTGGATCCAAGACGATTGATTGCATATTTATTGGATACGTAAACAATAGTAGTGCATATTATTTTCTTGTATACAAGTCCGAAATTCAAGATGTACATGAGGGTACCATAATTGAATCAAGGAATATAACTTTCTTTGAGAATGTGTTTCCTTGTAAAGAAAATGAAACTACAAGTTTAAACATTATGATAGTCAATCGGCTATTGGAAATGCTCAAAGTAGTATGTATAATGGTAAGTCAGACATATACGTCGCAGACATAATACCATTAAACAACTATTCTCTAATTGCATCATCTCCATAGATTATGTGAAATCAAAGGAGAATATTGTGTATCCACTTACGAAAGGTTTGCCTAGAGATCAAATACGTTGCCTATCAAAATGAATGTTATTAAAGCTTATTACGTAAGGATCTTTGTAATGATAATCCTACCTTGTTGACTGGAGATCCTAAGCTCTTGGTTCAAAGGGACAACAAAGTTATGAAGATTCAATGAAACACTTAGAAAAATATTTCCTAACTCATTCCTATTGTATTAAAAGTGCTTTCTGCAGAATGATTAAAGGTTAAGATACTCTTTTAATGATTCCTATATCTTGATTAAGTCAAGTAGAGTATGGCAGAATACTCTTAATAAGAGGTCACCTATGTACGTGTGAAGTGAGACCGCTTCAATGAGAATTGCTCGAGGCTACAATTCTCTAAACACTAATGAAACCCAAGGGTGGCTTAGGGCCAAAATGAACCAAGTCATGAAAACTATGAACGGATTAGGGAAGACGTTCACCAATTAGCCAAATAAGTCCGATATTATTTCACTAAGGGAGTTTCAAAGTCGAAAGCTACCTTACCTGATGTAGTGTTTTTCCGCTCTCTCTCTCTCTCTCTCTATAATACATTATAATTTCATATTTCATATACATGTTTGAATTTTCATTCATGTGGGAGATTGTTAAAAATTGGTTTAGGAGATTGAAAATTTGATTAAGTGTCAAAATAAAAAACTTGGAAAAAAATGACTTTCGTGTCAACTTCGGTCAAATATTCGGATTTGATCCTATGGTTAAATTACAAAAGTAAATAGACCAACTTGTTCTACTCATCGAGTAGATCGACGAGGTATATTTAAAATCTCAAAACCAATTTCGGGTGAATGAAAAATTGCGATCCAAAGTTGTAAGAAAAATAGAGAAAGCTGTCTGTAAAATGATTAAGACTGTTGCTAACTTATGGCTGGACTGTCGCTCGAGTGACAGGCCAGCGACAAGCTAGTGAGAAAGTCTCTGTTTTTATCGCTCGAGCAAGGCGATGGTAACATGCAAGCGATAGGTGAATGGTGCGACCTTTGACAAATGTTGCTGAGATTGGGGCGTAGCATTTCATTTACAACCCGTCATCCTCTATATGTAGGATCCCTTGGACGTCCATTTTGCATCATATATCATATTTGCATTGAGCATTTCGAAATGCTTAGTTAGCATTCTCTTGGTATTTAGCAACATTTCATGATTATTACCCATTATGAACATGTCGTCTACATAAAGATATACAATCACATAGGCATTTGGTGTATGTTTTATATATAAACACTTATCACACTCGTTTATCTTAAATCCATTTGACAACATCGTTTTGTCAAACTTTTGGTGCCATTGTTTAGGAGCTTGTTTCAATCCATACAAGAACTTAATGAGTTTACAAACCTTGTGTTTGTGATTAGGAGAGACGAATCATTCGGGTTGTTCCATGTGTATCTCATCTTCTAACTCACAATTCAAGAATGCAATTTTTACATCCATTTGATGAATCTCAAAGTTGTGTATTGCTGCAATCGCAATTAACAACCTTATCGTTGTGATTCTAGTTACAGGTGCGTGGGTATCAAAGAAGTGAAGTCTTTTTTTTTGTCTATATCATTTGACAACCAACCTAGCTTTGTATTTGTCAATGGATCCATACGGTTTAAATTTCTTCTTAAAAATACATTTACAACCTAAAGGCTTATTTTCGGAAGGTAAATCAACCAACTTCCAAGTATGATTTTGTATTATCGAATCTATCTCACTATTGATAGTTTTTTTCCAATGTGGTACTTTCGGTGTAGACATGACTTCATCGAAAGTCTTTGGATCATTTTCTACCATGTAGGTTTGAAAATCTAGCCCAAACGAAGTTGATATTCTTGCCCTTTTACTACGTCTTGGTTCTTCCTCACATGAAGTACAATTTGTAGTATCATAAGTTCTTTTGTTTGAACTTGTAGTTTCCTTTTCTTGACAAGGAAACACATTCTCAAAGAAAGTTGCATTTCTTCAGACTTGTGTACAAGAAAACGATATGCATTACTATTATTGGCGTATCCAATAAATATGCAATCAATAGTCTTAGATCCAAATTTCACTTGCTTAGGCTTAGGTACTTCAACCTTAGCTGAACACCCCCACACTTTCAAGTGTTGGTACGATCGATGATGACATTTTCATAATTCATATGTAGTCTCTTCCATTTTCTTAAGGGGTATTCGATTAAGAAGACTATTTGCCGTTAGAATAGCTCCTCCCACAAATTCAGCGGTAAGCCCGAACTTAGCAATATTGCATTCATCATCTCCTTGTATCGTCGGTGCAGTTTCCTTCAAAAACTTGGCCAAGTTTAGTGTGGTAAGATAGAACAACATCTTTTGTTGACATCTCTTGAAGTCCACACTTCAAAACTTTTCTGGTTTCTCCACACGTGGGATAGCAGTATTTTAAAGTGGTATAGCCAATGGCGAAACCACATTGTTAGAACGGTGCTCATGATTTAAGGCATTTGTCTCCCAAAATACAACAGATTCAACTTGTGGTAGAAGTACTTTAAACCACAAGTTACAGCGAACTTTCGACGAAGTTTCTCTCTACAATGAAGAAAACGATTTTTGATGATTTTTGAAGTGATTTGCAAGCGTTTTAATGCAATGCTCAATACAAATATGATATGAGATGCAAAAAAGACGTCCAAGGGATCTTATATATAGAGGATGAAGGATTGTGAATGAAATATTGCACTCCAAGCTCAGCAACACTTTCCAAATGTCACACCATTCACTTGTCACCATCTCCTCGTTTCGTTCGAGCGATAAAAACAAAGACTTTCTCGCTAACTTGTCGCTAGCCCGTCGCTCGAGCGTTAGCTAACAATAACTTTAGTCATTTTCCAAACAGCTTCCTCTATTTTTTTTCAGCTTTGAACCGCAATTTCTCATTTATTCAGAATTGATTTTGAGATTCTAAATATACCACAACGATCTACTCAACGAGTAGAACAAATTGATCTATTTACTTTTGTAATTTGACCCCTGGATCATGTCCGAATATTTGGCCGAAATTGACATGAAAGTCATTTTTTTCAAATTTTTGATTTTTACGCTTAACCAAAATTTCAATCTTCTAAACCAGTTTTCAAGAAACACGCCTTAAATCCTAATCTTACTCAGACTAGATACATTCTGGACCCACTGAAAAGATTAAGTAATAGGACTAACAGTATTGTGCTACACCTATGGCAGTTGGAATGAATGTGAACTTGTCACATGCTACCACTGTTGTTATGAACGAAGTGAGCCAATTTTCGCAAGCCCTGACTGACTACCTACAATGCATACATCGTGGGAAGACAGAGTCATACCCACTCATTAGACTGGGATTCAATGGAACTTGATCTTATTCTGCCCCCGACAAGCGTGATAGGGTAATGACATATAAGCTATTCATATCCTAATAAAGGTCTTAATCTCCAAGTTTTGCAAATAGTCAAATTGAATTCCTCAAGACCATGAAAACTTTCCTTCCTTGAGCATACTTCTGTATGAAAATGAGACTTGCTCCTTCTTGTGAGTGAGGACATCAAAGTCAATAGCTAGACATTCTGGGTGAAGAATTCAAATCACAGTACACGTCACTAAGCCAAAGGAAAGGGAGTAATAATTTCGGCTTAGTGCAACATACAATGCAATGTTAGAAGAAACATCGTAAAAAACTGAAGCTAGCAGGGTTTCGACACTGATGATCATTGGAAATACTTGAAAAGAATAGTAATACACTTGAAATGTACAATATATCAAGGATTCAAATGAATGATAGTTTAAGCATTAGTTGATTTCCTGATGCAGACTAGGCATCACGTCTAAATAATAACTGCAAGCTACTGTATTTATTTAGTGAACAAGGTTGAGTCAAAGTTACATGGTGTTACAAGGTCCATCACTGAATCCGAATGCAGAAAATTGGCTCAGGCAGCATTAGAGATTGATTGGCTTGAATAAATTCATGAAAATGAATCTTCATCGAAAGTTACACTCATTCCGTAGCATCGAAGAACATTCCATGAATGAAAGAGGAAATGGGTACAAACCTTACAAGCACAAATTATATGGATAGAAAGGAGAGAGCACAAGAGGTGCAATTCAGACAGGATGAGAATGGGGTTAAAGTGACACGAGAAAAAAATATATGTAACATGATTGGAAAATTAATGCTTATCGACACTCGACTTTCATTAAGCTTACTGTGTCTTCGCAAACGGTAAACAAGAAATTTAGGATCCATTTGATTGCAAAAATAAAATTTGAATGAAAAGAAAATGAATTTCAAAATATTGAATTAACTAGAACTTGTTTTACTAAAAATTCTCAATTAATTGTGCACGATTGATATAATTTTTACTTGAAAAAACTAATTCCATAGAAAATTTAATCAATCAATCTTACAAAAATATGAAAATAAAATTGATATAATTTTTTACATGAGAGTCTTAGAGTACTTTATAAAATTGGGAAAAAATCATCTTTCCTTTGTGGTGATGAACTAATATTTCAAATTAGTGACTATTGAAAGTAGTTGTGGCTTAATTAGAAGTAAAGCTTAAAATTGAAACATAATAAAAACCAAATTTCTTGAAATCAAATGCTAGGAAGGAAAGAAAAAATTCTAAACTAATACTATTCAAAGAGCCAGGGAAGCTGAATGGCAGTCAGAATATCAATAAGCAATAATTTTCAACTTCACCAGGGAAATTTACCCCTTACAAATTTGAGTTATGATTTCATCATCCCTGCCACCAGAAATTAATACCAAAATACACGTAACAGAAAAAATAAAAATAAAAAAGAGAGAATTATTTTATGATCTTCAGCTAGTCAGGATATCAATAAGCCTCGTTAATTGAATTCAAAGAGATATTCACCTCTCAGGCATCTAATTGTATCATCATCCTTGCCACAATCAATCGATAATCAAAAGAATCAGAAAATATAAAAATTCGATTGGAAAACAGTAAAATTTGAAGGGTGTCTCCCATCTTAAGCGGAGGCATTTGTAATGTAATTTTGGATCTATACAATCCTATAATTTACAACACCAAATGGAGTTCGAAACCACAGGAGAAATATAGATCCAAATGAAATTGATATGCAGACAACGCCAGATGGGACAAACGGGATCCCCAAAAGGAAAACCCTTGTAGGGAAACCCATAAAACACACTCACGCACAAACATATATAACACAAAAATGTATATACAGTATGAGTGAGTGTGTTTAAAATTGATATAGCGCGGCTATGACTCGAAACGCTTCCATGGATGACAGTGGAAGGCGATCTTAAGGGCTGCGCGTACGTATAACTAACGATACCGTAAATGATTTTTTCTACTATAATGATGAATCAGAATATTAGATTAGATTTTTGGAAAAGATTGGTATGCAACGACGGACATCCGCCGCCATTGAATAGAGAAAATCTTACCTACGAGATTGCAGGGGAAGATGGCTACTATATAAGGGCAGTGTGCCCTGTTTAGGTCGATGACCTTGGGCCAATTGGCTGAATTTAAATAGGCTTATTCATGTTTTAATACACGGGCCTATTGTAGATGGCCCAAGGTGCTCAATTATATTTGAACTCCCAAACTAAAGGGGTCAACGAATCGGGTCGGCTCAAAACTCGATGCTCGGACTCGATTCGAGTAAAAATATTTCGAGTTTTTTTTCATCGAGTCAAGCTGAGCTTTTACTCAACCAAAAACACTAGTCTCGATCCAAACTTTCGGCTGGACCTTAGGGAGCTAGGTCAAGCTTGATTTTTTTTTTTTTTTAAAATTAGTCACAAATCTAACATTTGTTTAAAAGAATTTAAAATTTGTGCAATTTATACGAATTATAAATTAAATAAAAGTTATAACCCTCCTCATTTTTTCAAGCACATGACCGACGGCAATTAATGTAGACGAAGTTAAAATTGTACACAAATAAAATATTTCGTATACAATTTTTCTTAAAATAAAAAAAATTAAAAACTACATATTTCCTTTTAAAGCTAAAACTAATTGAAATAAATTGATATGAAACTCAAAATGTTTACCTCATATTTATAGCAAAAAAATATATCTATTTCAACTAAATTTGAATTTCAAATTTGAAATTTGAATACAACAACTACTTGTCACATAACAGCTACTGCTGCCTTGTACTAGGTGATATAATTTTTATTTTTATTTTTAAGTTTTGCAAGCAGTTGTTTTTATTTATTTTTTTAGGCTCGGCTTTTTACTGGCCGTTGAGCCATAGGGTTGGCTCGGGCTTGAGTTGACGCCCCAAAATGGGGCGGGGCCAAGCTTGTGCTCGATTCTTTCGAGCCACGAGCTGGATCGGTTAGGGCTTTTTTCAAGTCGAGCTACAGGTTACTCAAGTCGATGAGCCAAATTGACACCATATCCCAAACTAACAGTTAATTTTTGTAGAAATTACACCACATACCTATCATATAATTAATATTCAAATATCACTTTTGAACTTTTTTTTCACCATAAGTACTTTATTATCACAGTCAAATCAAAAGGTTGAAATTATAATCAATTCATACAGGCAATTATACTATAGCCAATTTCACTCCCCCAAACATGCCCTTCTAATTAATTCCCCATGTTGATAACCCCTAAATTGGTGTAATATCCCATTCCAACCTCCCCAAATCTACTCAAAACGATTATGCATCTCAAGAAAAATCATTGAAAATGTCACCATGTGTAGAATGAAAAAAAAAAAAAAAACCAATATCAGATGAATTCCCCCAACATCATTTGAAATATTATATCATTTAAAACACAAAGTCCCATCATACATATCAACGACGATGGATATCGATAATTTGTTGCCATATTTTATTTCAAAGACGGCAATATACGAATGACAATAACAGATGTCTTTTAGTTAAAAAAAACCATGTCATCCATTAAAATTACAAATGACAATATTACGTATGGATATATAAGATTCATTTTTATTCGAAAATATAACCACTTTATTCGATGTTTGTCTAATTGCATATCATACATCACATCAGCTCTCGCAATATTATAAAGTAAATAGTAGATTTAATCTCGAGAAAAACCCAAAATTATCTTATGAAATCTGCACCACAATCCGCCAACGTCCCAGAAGATATATATTGATAGATAAATTCAAAGGATGAAGTTGCCCAGTATATTCTTTAGAATAGATGGTTGTGTCTCCACCATTTTTCTCTTGTTTTGATGACTAAAATGGAAGATTCATTAATGTTCAGCATGAAGTTACAATTGTGGTTTGGAATATATATAGTAAAATGTGCTTAACACAATTTTAATAATAGGGCATATACGAATTTTTCCGTGTTTTTTTTTTGTCCTTAATTTTAAGCCTTTTTCACATTCTCAAAAAACTTTTATTTTACTCTAAAATTGTGTTAAGCACATTTTACCACATATTTCACCATCTAAACTATCGACCCCACCACTTATTATATTGTTATTGACAATGTTAAAATTGTTTTTGTCCAACACTCAATCATAACCAGTCAAGTGTGAACCTGACAAAATACCTGATAAAATTCCTTGACATTGTAGCATGATTGTTTCACCACAGATAAAGCTTCTTGTGGAGGGAATGTTGCCCAGAAAACTGTGACACGAGTGAGATGTCATACTGTGATTGGCAGTGTTAAAATTGCTTTGTCCAATTGTTATCGCAGTCTGCTAGTGTGCAAAATGCTTGGTAAAATTCTCCGACATTATAGCATGGTTGTTTCACCACCACAATAACCACCATCAATGCCAATAAGAATCAAATTTAGGGATGTCAATTCGACTCGTAGGTTTGGACGTCTCGTTACACGGCTAGTAAAATGCCCAAGCCGGCTCGGGCTGAGCCTCATTTTCGAATAATGGCTCGAGCCCAAGTCGGCCCGTGTGGCGTGCCAAAATGGCCCGTAACCCGAGCCATAGGCCGGGTGCCTGTTTGAAGCGAGCAGCTAACAACCTGCCTGGGTTTGTACTCTAGCTGCAACTTGCTGCTCGCGAGCCTGCTCGGCCCGACTCGTTTACATACTTAGTCAAATCAGACGCCTCTACTACTTCAGTGAACCAGTAAAAAATGGATTTTACAGCACAAGCACAACAAAAAAAATCCAACCTTGTTGCCACCGCAACACACACACACATACACGCACATTGATGCACATGTAGGGAACCAGATTTTTTAGATTCCATAACAAACACAAAATACTTCTTTAATTTCTAGAGAGAAAGTAGAAACTTAAACTCCAAAAGCAAAATAAGATTTGGGATGGCTATCCAGCGACAGCACTGTAGGGTATAGTGACGATGGTGTTGCGATAGAGACATTTCAAATCTCAGACAGCTGGTTGTAGTATGGTGATAATTGCGACAACATAGAGCGTGTCAATGGTGGTGGGGTTGATATTATTTCTATGATTTTTAATTCACAGCTGTTGGCGACAACATAAAGTGTTTGGCTACTGACAATTGCAGGTAGTCGTGGCGACGACGGCGACGGGAGAACACAAGTGGCTATGGGATATTTGGATTAGGTAGGTTGATTAATAGTAAATGTGAAATTAAAAAGAATATAAATAATGCTATTTATCATTACAGGTGCTAGAACACCAGTTTAGGTAGCGCTATTTATTAAAATGGAAAGGATACAATATGTTATAAATTAGAGAGAAAATGAGAAGAAAGTAAAGAAGTCAATAGTCTTGTGTGTTTTATTAAGAATTAAAGCATCATATTTATAGGAAAAATTGGGGAATACAATGGTAATAAAACCAGGCTTACGAGGGTTGAATTGTCATGCACTAATAAAATATTACTTACAATATTCATATTTGAATGACATATTACAAAATATCTATCTCGTTAAAATTTTGTCAAGAAAATCTATTGAAATAAAACTTGATCTAAGGAAAAAGCGTACAACTACTCTATCTAATTCCAATTCTTGTGTCAAACGATCCCTATCTTGCACGTCAATATTTTTAATATTGCAATTTCTCGTAGTCTCATATTGTCTTGGATAGTTTTAAAAGAACACATTCTTCATATGAGATATTTATCAACTTTTGATGAATGTAGTAATGTGATAATTTTTTTTAAAAAAGTAGCTTTGTTGATCTCTTTGGGAGTCTTATAGATATAAGAGTATTATTTTGAAGTTAAATGTCTTATATGTTGTGGACATTCATTATACAAAGAATACCTCGTTAAAACTTTAATAGAAAAAATTCTATGAGAAAAATCCTAACGAAGAAAAAAAATACATTATCTTTTTTAGTACGCTACAAAAGTTGTATCACTAAAACTTTGCCAAGAAAATTCAATAGGAAAATACTTCGTCATACGAAAAAGCGTACAACGCTTATTCACTCCATCTCATGATAATATTACTT
This sequence comes from Fraxinus quadrangulata, assembly GCA_903798255.1. NCBI lineage: Eukaryota > Viridiplantae > Streptophyta > Magnoliopsida > Lamiales > Oleaceae > Fraxinus > Fraxinus quadrangulata. The sequence continues at coordinate 63,072 of CAIGRB010146571.1, forward strand.
GAATTATATGCTTCATACATATTAAATCCTTCAAGGTAAGATTAATAGCATGCCAAATGAGCTGACTATTATGAAATTTATTATACGCATATCAAACTCCATGCATTGTCAGACTAATAAAATGGATACTTGTGATTATATTCACCACATGATAATTTAGCTACTTACACAAATTTTTGCGAAATTCATTATGTAAAGAGTCGTACATTTCATATTATGACTTTACTTTATATATACATAATTAGGTGCTCGAATCGTATACCTAGAAACTTTAGGTTTCTTTAGTAAATTCAATTTGCTAGGATTGCGTTTATTTATTTGACCAATTATTTCTTCGATCGATATATTTCGATGAATTTATTTTGACCTCGTTATTCATATACGATGCAATACATCATGTACAAAAATGTTGTCGAAAAATTGATCTTTTTCGATTCTATTTTTTTTTACATAATGACATATAGAGATTTCTCAGTTTTCAACATATCGGTACCTGGACCTCTTCTGCAATTTTAATCTTCTTTTATGTCTAAACTAAATACTCATCAAGAATATGTCTCCTCAATAACCATTTTTGCTAATTGCTCCATTTTCATTTTGAGGTCTTTTGTATTTGAATCGAATATCATCACGCTTCCGATGTGTCATGAATTTATCAAATATAATATTAACTAACTGCTCTCTGGAACGTTAATTCGAGTTTGAGCATTTAAAGCTGCTGCATGAGATACTGTTGATTTTTTTTTTCAGTAAATGCATCTAAATGAATTATCTTTTGAATTTCTTATTCGAATTATCTGCTGCGAGGATCTAAAGAATATAATGATGCATTTGTACATTATTTTTATTTTCTAAATTCTTCCCCCCTAACGCTGAGAAAATTATTTAATCAAATTGACAATTAAAAAAAAATCATCCGTTTAAAATAATGGTTGAAACTACTCATTTATTTTTAGCATTCTTTACTTTTCATCTTAATGTATTGTGGTGGATCCATTTTATATATACACTATCAAAATAATTTGATGAAAAATTATATACTGACCGCAAGCCAAGTTATAACATGAAGAACTATAATGTTGGCATTATGCGCAATAGTATTCTCTAAACAGAAATGAGAAATAAATTGTTCTCAACAGTAATGATTGAGAAATTAATCGGAGGCGTTTAACAAATAATAATGTTAAACCATTTATCGATATCTGAACCAACATATATCAAAAGTCTGGGATGTAGACTCACTAGTATTGACAAGACACATTATCTTGATTGTATAATCTGAAAATTATGCTCCTAATTTAACTTTTGAGCAATAATTTTACAAATTTCAAGTTGCGAATATCATGCAATCATCTAGTAGATGTATCAAATTTATTAAATAGAAATAATATCTGGATGGTCAACGTAGATGATGACTAGATCCTATATATCACCCTAATTAATTTTCAAAAATATAGGGATTTCGTCCCAACTTTACCAAGTGATGATTTATAATCAACTCAATAAAGATAACACGCTTCTAGATTGAAGTTAATATTTATTCAAATCATCATTTCGCATCATCGTTAATCTAGTGATGGTCTAACTAATAATGCCAAAACATAAAACTTTTTTGGGTCAATGAACTTCGAGTTCATAATAATATTTAATTTGTCTCAATGTCATATCCATTGCAACAAATATCTTCAAAATTAAACAATTTTTTTTTTGAATTTGCTAAAATAAAGTGTATCGTCAATATATAATTTTGTATTATTTAATAAAAAGGAATTTTTCGTGTTTTTGATGATTTTCAATAATATTGAGTCATTCTTCGTCTTTACAGATCACAAAGAGTCTATGCATAATCCATACTACTTTTAATCCATCATCTTCATCTTCACATCTACATTGATTAGGGGAGTACTCGTTACCTCTATTTTGGTGCCTAATTTTGTTTTTGTTACTAAAATTACTACCCATTGAGGACAATGTGCTGTATAAGTTTGGGGGTGGCAGAATTTTCATGACACCTTTGTCATTGATCAATATTTTTGTACAAATTAGTGATGTTTGCGTAAAAAAAAAAATTAGTAATTTTTATTTATTTTCTAGTATTTGCTTATTGTTTTTGGTGCTTATATGAGTTAGATGACCTTTCAGCAATGATGTAGAATATTGGAATAAGTATGAGCTATAAATGGTTGAAATATTGTATGATTGAATTAATCAATACTAGTTTATGTGAAACTTGACATTCTTTATACATGACACCATATTTACACATTAAGTTGGTGATTTGGCTCATTACTTAGAAAAAAGTTGAACATAGTAAGTTAAACCCAAATAACCTCTATTGTATTTATCCATAATCCATTTATAGAGCATTTTGGAGGTGATTTAGCTATTACAAAGAAACATTGAGATAAGTTGTGGTTCCATGCATGAAATTACGTTGTGTGGATTGTCTAAAATCAATAAGACGAAAATGAGGTAAAAGTCTTAAGTTAGGGGTTTGGTTTTAGAAGCCGAATGTCTAAAAGAAAAAGGGGCATAACACGAGTCTTTGTGTGAATAAAATCATCTTTTCGAGTTTGTATAACTCGAACGAATAAGTCTGTAAGGGATTAAAACCTGGTGCCCTATGGTCATCTGACTTGGGAGTCATCGACCTAAAACTAGCTATATGTGTTATATAGAAAGTAAATGAAAAGATGTTTGGAAAAAAAAACAATAATAGTTTAGAAAAAATGAAAAAAAGGAAAATTATATTGATTAAGCCCCAAGACATTTGGTTGATAGAACTATACATTTGATACGAGGTAAGTAGCTTAATTTAGTCTTAAAGGTTGAGACAGTAAAAAATAAAGGAGAATCTTGACTTGTTGAAGTGTGAACTTGTGATAGTAAGATCCATCCAAATTGAGAGAGGGTAAGAAGTAGAATTAAATAAGTTCAACTTAGAATGCACCTCGAAAAAATTGAGTGAAAATATTAAGTTTGGGGGATATGTATCTCTAGAGAGAGAGAGAAGAAATATTCGACTACTATGAGTCGAAAATTGAACCAATCATGAGCTTGATATGTTTATATGAGTTTACACCCACACACATTGAGTTTTGCATGTAATCTGTAGAGGTTGATTTGATTTTGTAATGTTGAAACTATTCATTGAGTTGATAGTTAAATTCCAATCCTGAAACACGACAGATTGTCAAACCATGTTTGGAATTAAGTTACAATTTGTTTGAGGACAAACAATTTTTAAAGTTTAGGGGATTTAATAAGTGTATTTTACACACTTATTTAGGGCACAAAATATGGAAAATTGTTAGTAAATATATCGAAATATTATTTAATTCTGTATAAATTATATTTTTGTAGGATAACATTGATGAACATGGTGGAATTTAGGAAAAAGAAGCGAAAAAAGAACTAAAATGGAATGAAGTCATAGTTCAGGGACCAAAGTGCAAATAGTCGAAAGATGAACCGGGAGAAAAAACGAAGATGTAAAAGAGTCAAAAACCAATAGATGGACACTAATATATATTTGAGTAAAAGTTGGAGCACTAAAATTGAAGTACTTTGATGTGGAGAATTAAGATGAAAGAAAGGATGAAGAAAATGGTTGAAAGGAAAATTCGCAGAATTTTTATAATTGGGTAGCCGCCTGACCCCAAAACCTCAACAACAGGACTCAAATTTTATGTCTAGGCGGCCGCCACATTTTCTACTGGGCGTTTGCCTAGGCCAAATCGGCGAAAATCTTTTGGTTTCCTAATTTGATTATCACTCTGATAGAAACGAATCTTGGGGCATCTTTTAAACCCTAGGGCCGTCCAAAAGTGAGGAGGAAGCATTATAACATAATTTGAAGAGTTTTTAGAGCATAGAAGAAGCCAAGAACACAAAGATCGAATCCAAGAACACGGAATCAATTCAACAATTCTATTGGGTGATGTCGATTCTTCAATATTCTTTTTGTTTTTTCTTCATAACATATTAGGCTAGATTTATTTGTGCTAGGAGAACGATGAACTATATAATATGATTTTTATTTCTTAGTTTTACATTCTTGACAATAAAAATATGTTTTGGGATATTTGAATGATTTATATGAATTTATTTTTCTCCACAATTATATGCGCAATGATTGTGTAGAATTATATTGGGTGATGTCGATTCTTCAATATTCTATCTCTTTTCTTCTTCATAACATGCTAGGCTAGATTTATCTGTACTAGTGAATGATGAACTATGTAATATGATTTTTATTTCTTAGTTTTACATTCTTAACAATAAAAACACGTTTTAGATATTTGAATGATTTATATGATCTTATTTTCTTCACAATTATCGTGCACGTAATTGTGTGAGTGTGGTGGTTTATTTCATGCATTTGAAAGAAGGAAAATATGTTTGACATATATAAATTGTCATAGGGTCCGATAGAGGATAGAATATACCGCTATACCTTGTGTGAATCTTTAAGTGTTCATAAAAACTCATACATTCTTATATGTTCGTATCTGTCATAAAAATATAGTTGGGTCATATATGAAAATAGGGTTGAGATTACTCAAGAAAGAGTGTCGAATAATTTAGGAACATTGATTCGTCAATATTTCACCGTGTTGTTAAAGTGTAGAATTGAGTTTAAAAAGAATTATTACACAGGGATTCGTGATTCTAGTACATTCATCGTAAATCCAAACATATTGCATTTAATTTAGTTAAATAATTTTTACCCACATACTTAGCACCGTTTTAGTTATAATTTCTTTAAAACAAAACGTCACTTTATTCTAGTTTCGGTTAAGGTTAAGGTAATAAGAATTGAACTATTCAATCTTTGTGGGATGATACTCGAAATCAAAAAATCTACTTTATTACTTGTTAACGACACTTGCGGTGATTTTAATTCAAAATATATTTTCGTGAACAATAATGAAGATTTTCATATCAATAAATTAGGAGGTCCAAAAAATCAATATTCCAAAATTCCTCCCTGTTATCCTCAAAACACTCATCGATTTGCTTTTTGAAGAAAAAGCAAAATCTCAAAAAACTTGTAGTAATTTTGTTACTGAATGGAATATTGACGGAATGACATAATATCAAATTATCCATTTAATGGAAGTCATGGCTAAGTGCTATAAAGCATATGTGTCTAAATGTGTCAATCCTAAATCCTCAACCAATAATTTGGTTATAGGATTTATGGGACAACTCAAATAATGGTGGTATAACTACCTTGATCAAGAAAAGAGATGAAATTTATAAAGCCAGAAATGATGAAACTGGTGAAAATGATAGTTTCGCTACTTTCATCTTCAGTATTATCAAACACTTTATTGAAACCCTTGTTGATATACTCAATAGACAATCCAATATTTTCACGAATCTTCGTTGTTCGAAACTTCATGACTTTCGATAGTACAAAGACATGTTTTTAACTCGTTTCTTGCTATGAGAAGATTGTCATCGATCTTATTGGAAAGAAAGATTTATATTAGAACTTCCGAAACTCTTTGTAGAAATAGTTAGAAACTCAATCAAAAGTCAGTACAAAAATACTATTCCATATGCGGATCTTACATATGGAGAACTTATCAATTTTGTTAAGAAAGAAAGACTTGCTTTGTGCAATGACCTTAAGTTCAAAGACAAATTGAAATCAGAAAGATCCGAAGGTCGTAGAGAACTTGAATCATTCTGTAAACAATATGGTTTTGAAAAAATTTTCTCCTCATTCCTCAAAATCCAAAAGAAAGAATTTTCCTTCTTATATAAGAAAAAGAGGTTTTCAAAAGGAAGGAAATTTTCACAAATCTTCTTTTAAAAGTTTGAGATTGTAGGTGGTACATATAAAAAAAAATTGGTGTATAATTTGTAAAAGAATAAAAATTTTAGGTACTAAAATTGCAATTATTACTTTTTAATTTTGGCATTTTTACTTTTTTTAACAATAAATTTGACGATAGATGGTTTTTCGCACAGAAAGTTTCAAATAGGAGGATTTTTTTTGCAATTTTCAGTAGATATGAGGGCATATAGTAAATGAAGACATTTTCATGAGAGTATTTTTACTATTAATCCACGTATATTTATGTTGGAATTACATACACAATGGCATATACGATCATATAGTCGTTTCGTCGAGAGAGAATGGTTGGCGAAAGTTGTTTGAATTTTTTTTTTAAATAAAGTATTCCAACTTGAGAACCCCCTAATTAACTTGGGAGTGGGACACTGCTTAAAATTTCTATACAAATGTAATATTCATACATAAAATATAGAAGTTTCCATGCAATAGGCAGCGACTTAAGTGAGGGGTCCATTGACTTATGTTAGACCGCTTGTAGGCAGCGACTTAAGTGAGGGGTACATTTTGGGTGCATGCACTTCAATCACGCAGCGTACCAAATACGTACAATTTCGTGCTAGAAATTCGACCCACGTGGGATTCAAATATATGCGTCCACTTGTCACCCTTTTTCTATCTACTACTTTGTAGATACATTCAGTCAACCCTAATCAATAAATTTTCCACTAAAACTTTTCAAAGATACTCTACGTGTGGTGTGAATAATTGTAGGAATTTGGGTTTTCATGTGACTCGGCCCTCATTTTCCTTTATTTTTCTCAGCTAAAATAAAAATAATAATAATAAAAAAAGGGTTTTAGGACGTATTTGATGTATATTTTTTAAGAATAAATTTTGTGAAAAAATAATTTTTATTTTATTTTATTTTTTTAAGAATATATGGGTAAGATATGAGCAAAAATTATGGTTTATTGTTACTTGGTCTAGAATATGACTTAATTCCAAAAACTTTTCGTGTTAAAACGCCTTAAATGTAGGAAGAATCCATGTCGTATTTAAGAATTATGTAGCTGATGTCTTGCAAAGAAAAAGAACAAAAAATCACTTTAAAGAAAGTTCTATGAATGATAATCAAAATAAGGATTCGTTTGGCATAACTTTTAAAACTCAAATGAGCTTTTGAACTTGTTTGGCTAATTTAGGGAGGCAAGGGGTCGAGTATGGGGACGGATTTGCCATTCCCATCCCCGTCACATCAGGTATTTTTGTTACTTTACCCCATCTTCATACCTGTTTAAAGCGGGACGAGGCGGGGCAAGTCCCCTGTCTCATTTATTGCCCAATTTATTTTTTTATTTTTATTTTTATTTTTTTACCATTATTTTTGTTTGATAAAAAACTTAAATTTAAAATTAACTTTAAACGGGACGGGTAGCTGGACGGAGACTATAATTCCCGTACTCATCCCGTACCCGCTTCGGGGTAATGACCATCGCCCCGTTTACCCCATTAAGCGGGTAATCCCCGCCCCGTTCGAAGCAGGGCTTCACGGGTTTGAAGTTGAACGAGTTTTTTTTTTCTCTAAGCTAATTTTATGAAAGTGTCTTCGATAGTTAGAAGAATTTTTAGAGAAAGTTGGTTCATTGTAACTTCATCTAAACATACTTTTGAAATAGGAAATGGTTTTAAAAATTGGTTTTCAAACAAAAATTAAAATAACTTTCTCCAAAATCCCTTCTACATGAAGCAAAAGTAAAAGTAAAAGCAAATGTGATGTCAAACGGGCTCTAAGTATACCTAAATTGAAATAATACTTCAGGAACAAAGAGTTTCAAAAAAAAAAAAAAAAAAAAAAAAAGAAAAAAGAAAAAAACACAAGATTGCTTGTTATATTCAGTTGAATATGTTAAGTCCAAATTATAATTGACAATTTCTAAATTTGTAATTAGCAATTTTCTTAGTCAAAATCAGGTCCAAGTTGAATTGTAATAGGAGTTTATTGATTTGTAATTAAAGTTAAAATAGAAGTTATTAAATCCTAATTAAAGTCAAAAGAGTTAGAGTTGGTAGTATAATCCTTGAAGGAGTCCAAGATGTACCCGAAGATTACATATGATCATTGAAATGCAATTAGAAGCCTCAAGATTGTCAAAGCCACACAAGTTATACTCGAGATTCTCGGCCACAACTTTCAAGGCATTTTTCAGATAGAAAATATTGGAATTTGGATAAGGCTATTCTAGAAGAATTGTAGCCTTTTGAGTTAGCTTTCCAACGCATTTTGAATTACCTCAATCAGATATCGGGAGAGAAACTTTTGATAAAAATACTGACGTCTGTTCATTTTATGCTTGTCTGTCGCGGCTTAGTGCTCGAGCTTCGAGTCAACGTTCTAAAATATATTTTGCTCCAAGCACTTGGTTTTTCAATCCATTTTAAACTCAACATTTTTCCTTATATATATCCTACCCTATGTACATCAAAAAGTGAGTTGAATCAAATTTATTCTATAGAAATCAATTCTTTAATGATCCAAAACATTCATTGATTCTAAAATTCAGTCATCACATATTACTTGATCCATAAATTTTTTCAAAACATGTTTTGCTGATCAAACCATATTGTTTTATATAAAATTACAAAATCAAAACGCACATGATCTTTTGATCAAGTACCGTATCACCTAATCCATGGAATATAAATCAATATCAGGGATGGGAGCTGTTATAGAAGTACAAATTCAAGAGGACTAAGGTAATGTACCAAGAGTCGGGATCTGACGTCAGAAGCATGTAGTCCAAGGTGGCTAATATATAAATTAGGAGTCGAAAATTGTTTTGAATGAGCACACCTCCAGTAGGATCAAGAGAAACTGGAGGAATTGATGTCAGAAGTTCAACATGAGTAAAATGGTCTGGACCGTACTGTAAGTTTGTTTTGATTTATAATGAATTATTGATGGCAAAGTGTCCAAAATTTTTACCCAGTCGGGATTTCTCCGTTATCATCTTTGGTGTTCCTTATTACCTTAATTATTGATTGTGGTATTTGAACTTATAATAAATTGACTTATTTGATCTAACCATCTTGAAATAATTAAAAAATGACTTGTTTTTAATTATAAGAAGTTTGATCGACTTATAATCTAAAAAAAAAATTGTTAAACAAGGGCTTAATGTCCTCACAATCTGGTCTAAATTTAAAAACATTAGATTCCTGTTTGATTCAACTAAAAACATATTTTAAAAAAATATGATAAAAGTTGATAAATATATGTTTGAAAAATGAATAATACTATCTAGTACCAGTGATTCTAGAACACTAGTTTAGATGATCATACTTGATAAATTGAATTAAATGAATCATGTGACATTGCATAAAGGTGAATCTATTATTTAGCCCGTGTTTGAAACCCGTTTTAAACTGCTTTTCGCCATTTCTGTAACAGTGCAGTCTGACAATGGCTTATTGTTTGCTCACTACATTTCCTAGTTGTGGGACCACCTGGAGCATCACTCCAAAATTGGCACAATTCTTCCCTGGTAGCATGACATGTTTGACTTTTCTATAACAATAATTCCTGTAGCTTCCAAATTTGCCCTCCACAAAGCATTCATTGTTTGACTCGGGGTAAAACCGGCATTAATTTCCAACGGGATGAAGCGTANTCCTAATTAAAGTCAAAAGAGTTGGAGTTGGTAGTATAATCCTTGAAGGAGTCCAAGATGTACCCGAAGATTACATAAGATCATTGAAATGCAATTAGAAACCTCAAGATTGTCAAAGCCACACAAGTTATACTCGAGATTCTCAGCCACAACTTGCAAGGCATTTTTCAGATAGAAAACATTGGAATTTGGATAAGGCTATTCTAGAAGAATTGTAGCCTTTTGAGTTAGCTTTCCAATGTATTTTGAATTACCTCAATCAGATATCGGGAGAGAAAATTTTGATAAAAATATTGACGTGTGTTCATTTTATGCTCGTCTGTCGTTGCTTAGTGCTCGAGCTTCGAGTCAACGTTCTGAAATATATTTTGCTCCAAACACTTGGTTTTTCAATCCATTTTAAACTCAACATTTTTCCTTATATATATATCCTACCCTATGTACATCAAAAAGTGAGTTAAATCAAATTTATTCCATAGAAATCAATTCTTTAATGATCCAAAACATTCATTGATTCTAAAATTCAATCACCACATATTACTTGATCCATAAATTTTTTCAAAACATGTTTTGCTGATCAAACCATATTGTTTTATATAAAATTACAAAATAAAAACGCACATGATCTTTTGATCAAGTACCGTATCACCTAATCCGTGGAATATAAATCGATATCAGGGATGTGAGCTGTTATAGAAGTACAAATTCAGGAGGACTAAGGTAATGTACCAAGAGTCGGGATCTGACGTCAAAAACATGCAGTCCAAGATGGCTAATATATAAATTAGGAGTCGAAAGTTGTTTTGAATGAGCACATCTCCAATAGGATCAAGAGAAACTGGAGGAATTGAGGTCAGAAGTTCAACATGGGTAAAATGGTATGGATCGTACTGTAAGTTTGTTTTGATTTATAATGAATTATTGATGGCAAAGTGTCCAAAATTTTTACCCAGGGATTTCTCCGTTATCATCTTTGGTGTTCCTTATTACCTTAATTATTGATTGTGGTATTTGAACTTATAATAAATTGACTTATTTGATCTAACCATCTTGAAATAATTAAAAAATGACCTGTTTTTAATTATAAGAAGTTTGATCGACTTATAATCTAAAAAAAAAAATTGTTAAACAAGGGCTTAATGTCCTCACAATCTGGTCTAAATTTAAAAACATTAGATTCCTGTTTGATTCAACCTAAAACATATTTTAAAAAATATGATAAAAGTTGATAAATATATGTTTAAAAAATGAATAATATTATCTAGTACCAGTGATTCTAGAACACTAATTTAGATAATCACACTTGATAAATTGAATTAAATGAATCATGTGACATTGCATAAAAGTGAATCTATTATTTAATATCATGCAACTGTCATAATGGTGTTGGTGCTGAATATATAGCGTTACTCTTGAAAAATTGATAAAAAATTGTCGGTTTCATAGGGTTGAAAATGACTAATTCTAGTATACTATGTGCCAAAGTGTGAAAACACTGAATGCATGGAAATCGAAAATTGATCAATATTAACAGTTTCCATGGAGTTGGAAAATAAATTGGGAACACAGTTTGTTACCAGATTTACGCGTCGAAACTTCCAAGAACACAATTCTCTCTATAAATACAGTCCACTGAAAACCAAGTCAGTTAAAAGGAAGAATGCTATTTTTATACATGTTTGTACTGCAACTTTTAACTTGCAATGGACGATCAGGTGGCACCAGGTTTTAGGTTCTACCCTACAGAGGAAGAACTCGTTTCTTTCTATCTGCACAATAAGATTCAAGGCACAAGACTACTGGAAATCGACAGGGTTTTACCATCTATTAATATTTATGATTACAATCCATGGGATCTTCCACGTAAATAAATTCTTTTATTGAACTCTTTCACCTTCTTGTTATTTACCCTACATATTACTAGGATCCACATTATTTAAATATCTTAACTACGTATGTTTTTCAAGGCTTCTTGGATCGGAAAATTCCCATATGGCCCTTTCTTGATGTTGTGTAATTTATGCATCAAAATGAGTAAATTACAAGTTGAGATTCATATTCAGGTGATGCAGAATTTTAAAACAGATTTAAGGTCAACATAGAATAATAAAGAACTACGTACACGAGACAGATTTTGACACTAATGTCTCTTTGACTGCAAGAATTTTACGCACAGGCACACGCACTAATTGATGTGTTGGGGGGGAAAACCCAGAATTTGCAGGAGAGCGTTGTCGTGGAGATCTAGAGCAATGGTTTTTCTTCGTTCCAAGGCAAGAAAGGGTAGCCCGTGGAGGAAGAACTAACCGGCTAACGGCACAAGGATATTGGAAAGCATGTGGATCTCCTAGTTATGTATATTCTTCACAAGATCGTGCGATTGGTAAGAAGAAAACAATGGTTTTCTATGCAGGAAGAGTTCCACATGGAAGAAAGACTGCGTGGAAGATGAATGAGTACAAAGTGATTGGATTAGCCGAGGCTTCCTCCTTAACTGCTGCAAATCCACAGGTCATGTATTAATTCTTTTCAAAGAAGTTCGTTTTTTCCTCTGCAAAATCTTTCGTTTTTATTATCATATATATATGATAACACATGTTTCTAGGTTTATATCCTAGCTAAAGTTTCACTTTGGAAAGCTGCAAATGGAAAAAAATATAATGAAGAAACAAGAACATTTTGTTTCTTTAGTGCTTATGAAAATATTGGGCTCAACTTTAATAGCATTTCCTCTTTACCATTTTTAAGTTGTTTTCTGTTTTCAATTTTCAAAAACAATGAAAACATGTTCTATTTTCCATTTTCGAAAACGCATTTTTGAAAACAAGTTAAAAATTTATAAAGAAAACCTAAAACGACAAATTTAAATTTGTCGTTTTGGATGTTTTCAATTATAATTAATCCAAAATTTTCAAAACGCGTTTTGGATGTTTTCAAAACAATTTTTCAACATGCAAAAAAAAAAAAAAATATTTTCAACAATCTCAAAATGGACACTCAAAAACACAAAACTGAAACATAAAGAGAATAATCCCTAAATTTTTTGCTAGATTATGCACTTCATGTTTTATCTTTAATTTTAGCCCTCAACTGTCAACAATCCTCTTTTGTTCAAGATACCCAGATAAACTTTTACATATTTGTTAGGTGTGGAAGCTAAATAATTTGGAAATCTGAATTTTATTGATTATGTTCTTTTTCTTTAGTGTCACTTGATACATTTTTTTTCTCCCTTTTTGGGTTTCTTTTATGCAGTTAGTAGAAGATCTCAGTTTGTGCCGAGTCTACAGAAAATCGGAAGGCACGAGGGCAATTGACAGAAGGCCGCGGCCACATGAAATGGTGGAAGGCAACCAACTAGTGGCGGTTCACTACCAAAATGTGGCAACAACATCTCAACAAAACCATCCACTAGATAGAACTATCTACTTATTTGATAATTCATCCACAGAAGATCAAGCTAATGCTAATCCTTGTCAGTCCGTGGAAAGTACAAAAACAACTGCGACATGATTGTTGAAGATAATGGACCCTCGTGGGACTGGGACTGGGAACAATATAATTGGTCTGATTTTGGAAACTTGTGATTTGTAATGATCTCAGATGATCTAGAATTGGAGAAACTTTATACGAGAGAATGTGTTAATTTATGGAGGGAACTGCACTCCTTGCTTTATGTTTAAAAGCCTTAATTTATGTTTAATTGCTTATTTGGGATTGTTTAGAAGTTGCTAAAAATTTGAAGTCAAAATGAACAAATACATGAGTGATGTAAAATTAAAGTAAATTAGAGTTTATTGTGAATGACACTTGTACCCCTACAATCCTAGAAATTATTACCATATGTATCCCTATTCATTCCCTATAAATATATAGCTTTGGTTATCATTATAATAGACACGTTATCAGCATGAATGCTTAATTTTTCAAAAGTTAGTGAAGGTAGTAATTTTTTAAAGCATAATTATCTATTACATGTACCAAAATTAATTTGGCGACGTATGAATATATATATATAGCGACTGCTTTTTTTACAATTTCGTCGCGGCCATGTATATAAAATTTGAAATATGGTTTTCTTGGATTAATAATTTCTGCCACAATTGCACACGTTTATTTGTAAAGTTCCAGGCTCTTGTACTTTTGATTCAACCAGTCATGATTTTCTTTTCTTTATAGTTATAGAATTATCTTGATTTTATCCGTTTCTGAACTTATCTTTGTGTTTAATTCTATCGAAGAAATAATGGATGACCCGATAGGTATGGCCTGCCCCCAGTGGGAAATTATTCAATCTGATTCTTACAACGGGCACCCAGTATGAAGAGCCATTAAAATTAACTGGACGTAATTTTTTTTATTTTGTTTCTTGATTCTTGAATGGTTCTATGTTATTCATATGCTGCATATGTCAGTATAAACTAATTGCATGGGCTATAATTATTTCCTTTCAACAATTGTTCTAAACTATGTGACCTCTGTTTTCTGGACGTATTGTTAGTTACATTAACATTCTTTATATTTGTTTCACATATATATTATTATTATTGTTGTTGTTGAATCTTTTTACCTTTAAGTAAATAGTATATCGTGTTGTTGCTCCTGAAGTAGTACAATATTATAATTAATATCTTGAAAAATATTACCTGTTCTTAAAGAGTATGAATTATATTTTTCAATATTCTAGAAGAATATTGACATATTTCTCCTGAAAAAGTACGACTCTGTAAATATTATATTATCATAGAAAATATACTCTTAAAGAGTTAATATTTTTTAAATAATAATTTATTGTTGCTCCTGAAATAGCACGCTATTATTTATGTTCTAGTTATATTTTGCTTGTTCCCGAAGAACATAATTAAAAATTATGTTTTTACTCCCGAAGAGTAAATTCTTATAAAATTTATTATTTCAAACAATAATATATTATTGCTCATGAAGAGCATGACACTCTGATTTCAATATTTTAGAAGAATTGATATATTACTACGGAAGAAGTAAAAATAATATATATTAGTATTCTTGAAGAATAATATATTGTGTTCTTGAAGAAGCACAAATTTATACATATTAATATTTTCGAAAAATGTTATGATTAATTTAAATATATTGATATTTCTGAATAATATTGTTTTGATATTATACAATAATCAATACTGCGTAATGTAGGAGAATAAAATTTTACTATTGATAGTATTCTCTACTAAATTAAAGAGAAACATGCTAAGTTTCTAAAATGTGTGGTACAATTAAAATAAATATTATATTGAACCAGAAGTTCAATTTGTTTGGCATGACCAGTTGGATCATCACTGGATCAATAATGATGCAAAATAAGAATTCAAATGGACATTTAATGAAGAATTAGAAGATTATTCAATCCAAAGAATTCATATTTGATATTTGTTCTCTTTATTGAAAATAAGTCATTGATCGTTACTAGTTAAATAAATATTGAATTTCCTATAGTTCTAAAAATTAGTTAGGATGATAAATGGGGCCCCATCACCCTCTACGTTGACCATCTAAATATTATTAGTATCTAATAAATTTGATACAAATATTAGATAATTGCACGGTGTTCGCAACCTAAAGTTTGCGAAAGTGCTCCACAAATTATGAGCATAATTTTTAGATTATACAATTAAGAAGGTGTGTCTCTTTAATACTAGTGATCCTAAATCTCAACTTTTTAATAAGTGTTATAGTTGAGATGTCGATAAATGGTTTAACATTATTGTTTATTAAACGCCTCCAATTAATTTAATTGAAAACAAATTACTTCCCATTTCTATTTAAGGAAAATCATTACGCATCATGCCAACATTATCGTTCTCACAATTATAACTTGGCTTATGGTCAAAGCTAATTTTTCCATCAAAATATTTCGATAGTGCATTATATGTAAAATTGATCAACCACAATGCATTAAGATGGATACTAAAGAATGCTGAGAATAAATGCATAGCTTGAACCCTTATTTCAAATGTATGGTATTTTATAACGCTGGAAAAATGATTGTCATTCTGATTGGACAATTCTCTCGACATTAAAGGAAGAAATTAAGAAACTGAAAATAATGCACAAATGCATCATTATCTAAATCCTCACAAAAGATAATTCGAACCAGAAGTTCGAAGAAAAATTCACTTAGATGCATTTACTGACTAAAGAGATTAATAATCTCGCACATCAGTTTTAAACGCTGCAACTTGAATTGACTCTTGGAAGGACAATTCGTTGATATTATATTTGATAAATTACCTGAAGCGTGATGATATTCGATTATATTAAAAAATCTTCCAAACGAAAATGGAGAAATTGGTAAAGATGATCTTATTAAGGAGATATATACTCTTAATGAGTATTTAGACATAACATATTATAAAACCCCAGAAGAGGTTCAAGTACTCGAAATAATAAAAATTGAGATATCTCAATAAGTTATGTCATTATGGAAAAATAAATAGAATCGAAAAAGATAAGAAAAATTTGTCGACAACACTTTTGCATATGATATACTACATCATATTATGAATAGCGATGAATCGAAATAAATTCGTTGAAATATATCGATCGAATAAATACTTGGTCAAATACACTGACTCGATCATACTAATTTGAATTTATTAAAGAAACTTGAAGTTTCTAGATGCGATCCTAGTAAAATTGAACTTATTAGAGAAACATGAAGTTTCTGGATCTACGGTCTAAACACATAAAGGTGTATATATATGTGAAATAAAAATGGCAAAAGTAAAGTCGTAATATGAAATGTACGACTCTTTATATATTAAATTTTGCGAAGACTTGTATAAATA
>CAIGRB010146590.1:1898-29541 GCA_903798255.1 Fraxinus quadrangulata
TCATATTTTTTTTGTAAAGTTGACACGATTTTTGACCTCTTGATTGTTGCTTGTGACTAGTAATATAAAATGTAACCTGCAAGGCCTGTTAATATTGATTTGTGACTCGTTTATATTGATTTGTGACCTTTAAAAAATGACTGTGACTTGTGAACTCAAACATGTGACAATGATCTGTGACCTTAACGACGAATTAATTAGCAACAGTTAACTATCAAATTAATTGATCATACTGATCCGTTACAATTTAATGAGTTACATATTATTTTTCGACCATAAATCATAAATTTTATACGTCACAATTATTTTACGGTCACAGTTCAAAAATTTTATAGGACAATTTATTTATCTGTTACAGATGAAAAATTTAATAGATCATGGATTATTTCGAGGTCACAAATCATTAATTTTATAGGTCATAATTTGTTTATTAGTACATATTAAAAATTTTATAGATCACGAATTATTTCAAGGTCACAGATCAATAATTTTATAGGTCACAGATTATTTTATTGGTCATGGATCAAAAAATTACAGCACTCGAACCGCCACCACATATCCACCACCACACTCAAGACATACCACCACCACACACCGCACCACCCACAACACACCAACACCATCTCCATTTACACCACATTTACACGGATCACCACCATATTCAGATCAATACCGCACCACCACATATTTCATCATTTCTTTTGTCCCACACACACAGATCACCCCGGTGTAGCGGTACAGTGCCCCTTATACCTTTGCCCACGACAGTTGCGCTCGGGAAGCCGCTGCAGCAGACCAACCAGTGTAGTTGCTTTCGAGGCACCGGTGTAGCAAACCACCACTCAGTAGATCGGGCGAAGCGGCGCTAACAACACCGTTGCACTGACACTCAGGCGACGAAAGCAAACCACCACTCAGTAGATCGGGCGAGGTGGCGCTCAAACCACGGCGCTAACAACACCGCTGCATTGACGCTCAAGCGGTGAACGTTCGCTGTTCGTCGCTGTGAGCAACGTCGTTCGTCGCTCGGGGCATTGGTGCCATACCTTGTCGGTGCCGATAATGACGAGGAAGAGGAGAGATAGAGAAGGAGAGGTAGAGAGGTCCATCACTTGAGAGTCCGTGCCGTGTCGGAGAGAGACGATGAGAGGAGATAAGGAAAGGAGAGAGTTAGACGAGGAGAGAGAAGGAGATGAATTTGAAAATTAAAACTTCAAATCTAATTTTGTTGGCCAGCCCATTTGTGACCTTCTCTGCGAGTCAGTGTCCATTCTAGAAACAAAATGTCAAAACGGTCACGGCATGCTGATCGACTATCGCAACCCTTCTTATTTTAGAATAAAGCTACTCAAACAGGGGAAATTGACATGATTTGGTGACAGGTGCTCCGTGGCTCTTTTTATTTTTTCTAATTGTCAAATAAAAAAATTACACATATCCCTCTATTTTGAACTCTGTCCTTAGCATGATTGCTTATTTTATTATGCACGTATGGTTCTCTAGCCAATGAAATTCTTGTACTTTTGACATTAATGTCAACCTTCTACCTTAACAGATTCTGGAAACCCGAACGTACAACTGTTTGAAGCATAGGTTGTTGCAACTGCAATACCTACTAGTGCAGGTGATTCCTCCCAGATTGGACTAATATACATTCGCCATCAACTCCACCTCACTCTACCGCCTAACCCACACAGACAGATACCCAAATGGAACCAAAATTTGGCGGCGGCGCCCGGCCCCGCAACCACCAGCACCACCACGGCATATCTTCCCAGAGATTCCTCGAATTATTCCAATCCCCGGTCACCACATCCTCTACACCCTCGTTTGAGCTAACCGAACATGAAATCTTCGACATCCCCTCTGAGTCCTCCTATCCGACTCCGGTTCTGAGCTCTAAATCGAACTATCAAGTTCAAAATCATAATAATTTTGGCATATTAGCAGCCCTACCCGGTGGAATTGGAGATTTAAAAACCCGATCGAACACTGAAACCGGTGCGGTTTTCAACCACAAGGCATCCACATCCGCATCACTTGCGTCTTCGACATCTTCTTCCCCTGCCTCGTCATCCTCGTCTCGAATTATGATCCCCTCACTTCCGAAAAGGCCCGCGCCAGTGACAGATAAGATGCGGTTTTACCATCAATCGGCACCGGTGAATGTTCCAATACTATCGGCGGCAATGCAGAGGAGACGAAATGAGTTTCTCAATGTGGTTGACGACGTTGAGGAGGAGGAGGAGGAGGAGGAGGAGGAGGGGAATGGGGAGGTTGTTCCACCACACGAGATGGTGGCAGCCAAGCATTCGCCCATATTGGCGAGCTCGGTCCTAGAAGGCGCTGGTCGGACATTGAAAGGGCAAGATCTGAGGCAGGTGCGCAATGCTGTTTGGCGAAAGACAGGTTTCGTTGATTAAGTTTATAACTGCTAAATTTTACTATTTGTAAATTGTGAGAATTCCAGTCTGTTTGGCTTCAATAATATGATTATCTTTGTATATTGTAGTGGATATATTGTATATAAATGCAAACAGGACTGAAAGCTGATTTTCCATTCTGTTTCTTTTCATTTGTATTAATGTTTAGCTTTATTTTGTTGTGGGTGAAATACTGTTGTTTGGATGATAAGTGGCCAAAATTTCTTAAATTTTATCAATCCGTAATAATCATTCAAATAAAAATTTAGTCTTGGGAAGATTGTATTGCATAAGCTGAAGGTATTTTAGTATGTTTTCATATTAGATGGATAAGATATTGATTGAACTAAAATGAATTTTGTTTTCCAGTACTAATTTTAGCAAACGACAGTTGCAATGACAAAAATAATAGTTAGCAGATACAGTGATGCAGATGCATGTACGAACTTTTAGCAATAAATTGTTCTTTTTTTAGAATGATCATTTCGTACTCAACACTGGGGAAAATAAGTGCATACCAATATGACTCTGCTCTTTCCACTTGTACTTGATATGAGATGGGCAAGTAGCAAGACACCATATTATCAAGTGCTACAATTCATGTCCTTGAAATTGTTACTCATTCCAAATGGTCAAATAGTGTTAATAAGATGCCCAGAGTTTGGTCACGAGTAGCTGGTGCTTCGAAATTACCAACAGAAAAGAAAAGGCAGTGGAAAATTTATTTCCAATTCACTGCATTTTGACATGGTGGAAAACAGGTAGTGACTGGTAGGAATTGAGTCTTGAGAATTACAAGTTACTGTGAATCAAAATTTTCACATTTATTGGCACTCATGAAATCAAATTCATTGTGTTTTTCAATCACTAAAATTATATTAGAAATCAAAAAGTAATTTTTAAGAACTAGATGAGAACTTTACACTATAATTGAAGGGCATAAATATAACTAGTAGTTTCTTAAGAATCCCAAGTTCAGATTAGGCAGGAAATTATTAAAATTTTACATTGTCATGAAATATTAGAAACTGAAAAGTAATATGTATCAAAATAATGGGGACAAATAGAGTTATCAAAATGTGTGTAAAAATGTGCTATGGAATATTAACTGATATAGCAGTTGCTTGCATGTCTTCTTAGATTCTGCTGCTTGCCTAATGTGTTGTATTTTGCATTCTAAATTTCACCTTATTTCCATGGACATGTAACTTCATTGAGGCATAGTGCTATATCAAAGTCTTGGCTTCACTTGTGTATTTGAGGCTTGCATTGTTTTTATAGTTCTAAGTGTGGGTCCCATTATTCTAGTGATAATGTTAAAAGACATGCCTTCTTCACTGTTGAAGAGTTTCCAAGTACGTCTTTCTTATATTCCGCGCATCTTTCTAAATTAGATGTGCACATCCTGATAAATTATTTTTGCCTCCATTTGGGGGCATAGTTTTTAGTTTGCCTTCATTTGGGGGCGTAGTTTTTAGTTTGCCTCCATTTGGGGGCATGGCTCATATTAAGTGTTGACCAGGCAATCTTGGTAGCTGGGTCAGCCTTGCTAGTTTTTAAGAAGGCAATGACTCTGCGCATTCCACCTGTGAGCAGGACTCTTTATGTCTGAAAGTTTACCCTCTTTTACTTTGGATAAATTTTTCTTAGAGTCTACATCTGAGACAATGTGAACATTTTTCAGATCGAATATGATTGATACTTTTAAGAAGAAAGTTCCCATTTTAATGTTTTAAGAACTCATTCTTCTCTTGTTGTATTTTTGATGATTCATATGTGATTTGGAGGTTAATGGAAAAGTTTTGCATCAAACATATTCCAATACGCTTGTTTTGGTCATCTAGATTATGAGACAAGAATGTAGGTTTTTGGCAGCCAACTAATTTACCATGAATATATGATGTTCACCATGAATATATACAAAGTTTTTTTAACATTTTGCTTAAATACTATTAACAGAATGCTACGTTTTCTTTCTGTTAACTTCTGCTCAAATCTGAGTTTGATTCTGGACTTTAGTCTTTGGTAACTCTCACTAATCACTATATCTGATCTTGTTATCAATCTAAATGATTGACCAACGTGCCATTTCAGTAATACTAAATTCTAATCTTCGAGCTGTTCTCTTGTTCAGTTTTAACATTTTAAGGTATTTGTTCTGTTTGAGGCCTAACATATAGGAGCTAGTTCTCTTTCTGTGAAGAATGTGTATTTACTTAAGCCTTTGATCTAGAAGATCACCTTGTAGATGCCATCTTTTAAAATTTGAATGTTCTGAATCTGTCAATGGTTCATCATGGTAGTATGCGCTGGTAAAAAATATTGGGATGTTTTTAAGGCTTTAGTCATGCCTTGAGACCCCTTTTACATATAAGATGGAAAACATAGTTGAACTCAATTCGGATGGCGAAGATTTTAGGACATGCCTAGATTCTGTTGGAGCTAATTTGGAAGATGACCTGTGGCATCGCTCAATCTCCTCTCATCGACTTTGAAGAACAATTTATTTTGGCCTGATTTATTTGTAGTTAGTTTCTCGACTTCTAAGTGCGAATTATGTGATATCATATTCTAAAAGATTTAGTTCTCGGGCTTTTGAAATTCCTAGGTGATGTATCTTCTTTGTGCCCCATTCTGTTCACTGTTATTTTATTGTTGTTTAAAAAGGTACCAATCCATTTAATTTTGCTTCACCAGTTCTATTTACATCTTAAGAATTCAGATGCTTCGAGTGAAATGAACTTTTAAGAATTTTCGGGGTTCCATCTCGATATAAACAGTCTTCTAGCTGAATTGAACGTTATATAGAGGTAGACTTGTGTATTGGAAGGAAGTCCATGCAGGGGATCCCGTTATCAGAGCATGATTACTGGATATAGTGGTTTATTGTTCTGCAACTGTGGAAACTAGCTTATCTTTGGTGTAGTATAGAAATTGATTGATGAATGAGCACTTGTTCAAGTGGATTCAAAGTTGTGCTACAATTAATGCCTGGACGATTTCTAGGTACCGAGCTCCAGTAGTTGGGACACCACAATGAATGCCTGTGAATCCCTTCAATTGGCTTCCTAAGTTGGTGAGATTGTAAATTACCTCCAGAGTTGAATGATGTTGCTATATTTTTTTCCCATTATTAGGATGGTCCATACCATTCAATATTTCCTCCAATTCCCCTTTCAAAATCGAATCTCAAGGAAGGGAACTTGCCTTGATAGCAGTTGAATGGCAATTTTCAGCACAAATATTGGTCATATTGTAACTACCGTTATGCTAAAATTTACTAAAAATATGATTTTTAGCAAAAATAAAAAATGGATCAAGTACGTGAGCGATGTTTCATGTACATAATTATTTAGAGATTGATGACATGTCATTTTATTAATATTTAACCGATTTCCTTCTCTCTCTTTTTTCCCCTCACTTTCTCTCTTCCAAATTATTTCTCTCTCTCTATCAATCTGTAAATAATTATATACAAGTAACATTATGCTATGTGCTGTCTTTATAAGAATATTGCATGGGAGATTATGATTCAAACAGCATTTATTTGCATGTTAATTGACATATATTGATTTTGAAATTGAATAAGCTATTCAGTTCATTTCATTCCCTTTCAATCGATAGTGATAATAGGATTTGTGACTTGGTGACAAACTATTAAATGATATTGATTTTGTCTTCTTAAAAAGAATTTATTGTAAATTTTTAGTCATCTATGGCACTCAATTAACAACAAATTAACATAGTTATATTGAATTTTTCATATTGAATTGTTGTATGAGTTAATCGAATTATTAATTAGCACCTTACCTTCAAGTTTGGATCGATCAAAAATATTATTTGCTGTGTTCACCTAGATTCATATATATATAATAAAAATCCACGTCTATGCATGTGAAGAGTCAAATCAAGTATTTTTTTTTATTTTTTTTTATCCTAAGAAATACAACATTAAAGAGCCAAAGATTTAGGTTGCATTTCGGTTGGTATTCAATGTTCACCAAAAAAATTCACCACAATTAAAACATTATTCGGGGTGTCTAATTGTACTAAAACGAGCCTAAGAAATAGAATATTTTGTGACAATAGACCAAAAATTGAATCAACTTAAATGGTTTAGTTTGGATTTTGCCTTATTCAATGCTAAAATTAAAAGTATCAATGTAATATCATCCGACGTAGGGCGGGGCAAAAGTCCCAAATGGTTCAGTTTGGTTCTTCTCAGATCAAATTGGGTTGGTTTGATTTTCGGTTCTCGATCAATAACCAAATCTCCTAATTTTTTTAGTGTCACGGATTTTCTGAAATGGGTATAACTTGATATATGTGTCGCGAAACCCCATGATTCCAAATCTATGAGATGGTTAACGTGTCGGGCTATGTTCTCCAATTAGAATTATCCCAAAATTCGAAATTCACACTTCACAGCAATTTTTTTAGTTTTTTTTCAAAATATGGGACAATCTAGAAAAAGTAGTAGCATATTCAAATACTAATTTCATATAAATAAAATCATTTCGGTGACATAAAATCCATCAATATACCATAAAAAAAATATTTATTTCTATTACTTTTAATTTATATTTCATAATTCAATTTTTTAATGTAGATGTGAAGGTTTGAAGCCAAGGAATGAATGGGATGGTTGAAAAAGACATTAATATCCATAATAATAAAAAGTATACCAAAATTGGATGATATGGACCCTTGTTGTCACCTCTATTAATTATTTTCTTTAGTAGTTATGTAGAGTCCCGTAAAGGAAAAGAATGTTAACATAAATGAATTTGCCACTAAAAAATATTAATTTTCTAATTAATTTATTCTTGTTGAAAATTAGGTGGGGGAGGTTACTTTTAAAGAGAGAATGAATGTGTTAACCACCATTGTTTTTTTTTAAAATAATGTCTATTTTTAGAATTTTTGAACAAATATGTTTATACCGTACTCTCTTCGAACGTGTTAAAAAATTATGTTACATCCTTTTGCATGAATTTCGATCGATCTAAGCATTTTTCAGAAACAAGACCACTAACGAGAATGCATATATTTACTAAATCTCGAACCATTCAAGACATTTATGTCAAACTAAGCAAAACTGATGAGAATTTCTAGTTCATTTAAGCACTTTGGTATTTACTATCAACTTTTGTCTAGATTTCTTTGAGACGATTTTAATAAAATGTCACTACAATTATTTTGTATGATCGAACGATCATACAAAATAAAAAATTTAGTTGGTTCTATTTTTTTGATGAATATTTTTATTATATGTCATGTCTTGTTAATTTTATTGATTGATTTAGTATATGGCAGTTATGAGGATGGTTGGTGACCAACATGGGTGATATATTTAGCCCCAGTTTGATAGTGATTAAACTTAGATTTTTAGTAAATTTTTATAAATATTGATAAAATGCGTGGTTGAAAAGTTGTGAATTCCATAAAATATGTGGTTAAAATTAATTATTGACTTGAATTTGAGATTTTAATTGAATTTTAATTAAAACCAAACAAAGGTGGACTGTTTACTTATATGCAAACACCCAAAAATTCGAAATTTTTTTTGAGAAGAAATTTTATTGAGTTTTAACTTTAAATTTAATTGAATGTTTGGTATCTTTTCAATTTTCTCAATATTTAAATCTCAAAATTAGCTTTTCTCGTATCCATTGATCAATAAGTCGAGTTCTATGCAAAACTGTGGTTAACTGCTCGTGTCCTGTACTTCACACAACTCTAGATAGCCAAATTTGGGAGTGTAATTCAGTGTGTAGGTAGCAACGAAATTTGAACGAGAACTCTAGCACTCGTTTAAGTATTGAGTAAAATCGGTAAATGCAACTTGCCATATTTCTTGAAAATGAATATTCCTTTTTAGAAAATATTTGACATGGAAATAAAAGTAGTCAGGGGAACATTAGGTCAGATTATGCTTGATGATAAGAGTCAGTGCCCTTCACAATGGCCACATTAATATGATGTTTTTGATAAGATCTATAGCTCTTGGCTCCATTAGTCTGTCTCTCTCATCTTAATAGCTAATCATTCTTATTTAACATCGACGTGGACAGCAGTGGCGGAGATGGGTGGGAGTTCTGGGCTTTGGCACGTCTGTCAAAGTCCCTTTTTTTTTTTTAAATATTTAAAAAAGGTTAAGCAGAATTTATTATTATTATGAAATATTACTGATTTGTAAATGAATGCAGTTTTTAAGCGGTGTAAACTTGGTTGTGCCACATGGGTCGAGTCCTTTATGGATCAATATGTCTCGAGTCTGAGCAGTTTGGTTCACCTTTAGACCTCAAAGTGTTTGGAGCCACATTTTTACTTATTTAGTCTGTTTGGCCCCCATTTTTTTTATAAACTAATTTTTAATTATACACTTCCATGAAATAATATTAGACGTAAATCGAAATTTTTTAACCACACATTATCTGAAAAATCACTACGTGAACAAAGTGACATTTTGCATACTACTAGTTGTTGACACTTGAGTTGCACGAATTTTATATTTGTTATTTTTTTTAATGTAGAAATTGTAGATATTTAAAAAATTAGTTTAAGATTGAAGTCTTGGGAGTATATTATTGCTTCGTTGGTGCTCCATCTAACAAGTGATTATTTCAAAAATTGAAAAATACCAAACAACATTGAAATAAAAGAGAAACAGCGATCTCAATAAAATTTAATTTCCCAACATAAGTAAAAATAAAAAAGTACTAAAGATGAAAAATTATATAGTTAAATATTTGAAAATTAAGTAAAAAAGAACACACAATATGAAATGAGCCTTAGCTCATTAGGAAAAATAATTCATACTTGTTAGCATTCTCCATCACATTTTGTGCCTCAAACGGTGTAGTTTTTGCCACAATAATCAACTCTGTATATACCTTATCAAATGAATTTCCAACCCATAAAAGTTGACTAGGTTAGAAACTATACACATCATTAAAATAAAAAGGAAAACCTTAGAAGAAAGTATATTTTTAGCAAATTCATTGAATATTTCAAACTATGTTTCACTTTTTTGGTATCTACAAAATCAACATTCTTGCGCTTAGATAATATTAATTGAGCAGATTAAGCAACAGTTTTAGGAGGCAACCTCATGTGATTGATGGTCATATGATTACAAAGTAAGAATATCTACTTATAACTAAATTAGAATTTAAACAACGAACTTGCAAAACATAAATAAAATGAATAGTTTTGAAAGATGTCGTTAATCAAAAGCTATTAACAACTTCTTTTACTAAACTTAAAAAAGCTTAGTTATAAGTAAATTATTAACTTTTTGAACGATATGCTAGAAAAATAGCATATTTAAGCTTATTTAGCAAAAAAAACTTTTTAAACTTTAACTAAACATGCTTTTAATAAAGTTAATAGCCATTAGAAACTCATCATAATTATCACGTGAATAAATCTTTTGAAACTTCAAGCGAGATGATAAAGCTCAACCCATAATACAAACAGCGAATCAAACAAAAAAAATATAAATATCAAAGAAGTGAATTACAGGTGTCGTAAAAAATAGAAAAAGTTTTACAAACTCTATTAGTCATAATTATATACATGCTCATAAGACTATTCCAAAGGTGGACATTTGACATGTGAGCATGAAGGGTAATTGTACCGTGGGAGTCTCTTTAACTGTGTTTTTTAGTACGAATCAAATGAATATAACAGATATTTTCAACAATTTTCGCTCAAATATGGTTATTCATTAATAGCAGATCAAAGAGGATGTAGAAAATATTCATTATAGCAAATGTCTACCGCAATGTTTCGTCTGTATATAGTCATCATGTCTAGAGAAACTGATTCTATTGGATATCCAAAAATAAAGAATCCTATATATTTGAGCAAAAAAAATTGCACAGTTTGGCCTGAAAAAAAGTTTTACGTTCGATTAAATTAGTATCATAAATATAAAATTAAAATAAGTAGAAAATGAAATATTATAGTAAACAGTAAATAGTTTAAATACTCAAATATCATTTGCACAAGTGAATGTACACTTGTACTTCCTTCTTTTATACTTCTTTGTAACATCATCTGGCGAGTACACTCGTTTTCAAATCCGAAAATCTAGAATTGCATATTCTTTTGAAATAAGGATGCAGCTGTCCTTAATAAGCCGTCTCAACTGTTTTAACTCCATGTCAAGATTCTAATAAAATAAATAAATGTGAATTAAATATATTAAGTATGTAAAGAAATTTATTAAGATGAATAAATTTTACTAACCGCATTATTCATATCTTGATGAGATTTGTATTACAAAATATTAATGACTTAGTGTTAGGAAGATCATTGACAAAGTGTAATATTAAGGAATAGAAGAGTAAGTTATGTTAGAATTTTTCAAAACAATGATAATACAAATAATATTTTTTTATTGTTAAATACGACTGTATGAAAAATGAATCCATGGAATACAAATTTTAGAATCAGACCAGTATTCCAATGGTCATGCACAAATCTTTCTGATATGTTGACACAATCTTAAAGCCAAAAAAATGGATAAAAAAATAATTCAAGTGCCCGCATAATCACTAATTCTGGAATAAAACTTTGTCAAGTTTTATTGCTAAAATTTTACCAGTTATCGGAATACCACATTGTTCAGCAAACTTCAAATTTAGCAGAAAACTATTAGTTTCGAGATAATACATTTTTTCATAATTTATTTATTTATTTATTGTTGTTATGCAAATGATTTGCCGTTTTAAAACGGGGATCGCCTAAATTTAATAACAAGAAAAAGTAGAGTCAATTTGAGAAGAAAAGGAAGACTTGTATTTAAAACCATCAAGAATTTAAAAAAAAATTTCTTTGTGACATCATGTCTCCGCACGTAGACATGATCGAAAATAAATAAAAAAAATTCTCACGGAGACATGATAAAGAATGAATAAAAATACTAATAATTCTCCGTGGTGAGCTAAGAGAATTTTTTTTTTCTGCAAGAGTGCTAACAATTAAGATTCTCAATTCATCATGTTAGCTTTTACTTGCTCATGAATTAAATAATAGTTGGAACGGTTATCCTCTTTGATCACCTATGAACAATCATTTTCTTTTGGTTATATTGTAATGATTCTAAATATATGGACGACAATAAATAATAATGCATGAATAAATACCTAACTATTCAAAGTCCGACATTATTTTTATAGCAAGAAAATATAATGTGGTATAAAATTGAAGGACCGAATGTGTGAAAACTAGGAAAATGAACAGCAACATACTGTTGCATCTACAGTAATCCAAAATTGCCGAAAATTGGAGGACTGGAGGTGCGAAGATTTGGTAAATGATCAGTAATATCTCATTGGGTTACTGTTGCATCTACGGTAATCCAGAACTGTCATTTTTAATATAGTAGGATAACAAATTACTTTACATATCTTGACTAGTAATTAAATACGTTCAGCATGAATTCATGTTCTTCTTATGAATTGCAACAACCTACTATGCAGGTGTTTGGTCCCTTCATTTACTGCTGACACGATACTGCCAGCAATATTTAAATGAACCTTCGTCCCAATGTATTTTCACACAGACAAACAGCGAACAAACTTAAAGCTTAGCTTCAATGGAGAAATATCAGTTATTAATTGCTCTCTTCTTCACTGTGGCTCTTGCAAAGATTGAGCTCTCCTGTAGCCATGTCCTCAAGGGATCAGTCACTTGCCTAGACTGTAATAGCCACTATGATCTCTCAGGTACTTTGCAGCCCAAATTCATTTACTTTTTCGGTATCTAATAGAGACGCGAGTTTAGGACATCTGCATGTGCTTGTAACACATTGAACCACTTAATCCATTAGCTTTATAAGTTAATAACATGTTTATTCATTTAAATCTAGTCCAAAAGTGGGGAACAAGACTTTGGTAATCTCTCTTTTCGGGCATTGGGCTTTAGTCGCTAGGTCTACAACTGGTAGTCCTGATGTCCCAGTATTTTTGAAGCTCTTCATACGAAAGAAATGGCTTTGTTTTCTCTCCTTTATTATCAGCGAGTTCCAAGAGCCATTTTCCAATTTCCACGTCTCCTAGACCTTGGTCCAGTTTTTTGTATCCCACCAATTCTCCTAGACTATAAGAGAAACAAGTTAGACTAATGTCTATCGTATTCGGTATTCCCGTGTCTTATTAACATAAGACATCCTATAAGTGCTCTGGTTTACTCTTTTCTTTATGTTTCAGGCATTCAGGTGCTGGTGAAATGTGCCAATGTGAAGAAGTTGGCTGCAGCATACACAGAAGAAGATGGCACTTTTGAGACCAAACTTCCCTCAGACTCTTCAGCTTCACCCAACTGTTTGGCCAAAATCATGGGAGGTCCTAACCAGCTTTACACTTCAAGAAAGAATTCTGTGTCCACAATTGTAAAAGCAGATGGATCTGGCTACTACACTACACACAAATCTCTCAACTTCTACAAATCATGCCCATTAACCCTAAAGAACAAGGGGAAATGTGTAGCGGCCTCAAATAAAGATTTTGGCGCATCCAAAACTGTGGATTTGCCTATGCCTAGTGAATGGGGACTCGCACCAACTAGCTATTATGTTCCATATCTTCCCATAATAGGGATTCCTTAGTTAATGAGTTATGTTTAATCAGTTAGCTCTTGTGTCAAGTACTGTACTGTTGAATAGAGACGATCAAGACTCTAAGGTCATTATCATATTTATATCTAAGAATCTATATTATATACTTATATAGATAGATAGAGGCTGCTTTGCGTTTATACAATGTATTAAGCTATAATAAAGTGTGTTGCCATCTTTTGTATTATCATATAATTCCAAGTGTTTTTTCTTCTGTTCATTTGCTAAACTTATTGTATTATCAAACTTATGCTATCTTTTGTCAATTTTATCACTTGGATTACCCAATTAATCTTTTCAAATTTACGCAGCCCATATACAATAATGCTTCTCATCCAGGCCCAAAAACAGGAAACAAGGAGACATGGTGATGTGTAGGGAAATGATTGGGTGTTGTGTTATTTTTTTTTCAAACCGTCCAATCCAACGCCGACACATGTCCTCCCTGGATTTAAGCCTGAATTTGAGCCTAATCCTGTAGCATTGTTCGCCCATATATCCCCGTTAAGCGACAATCAGGTCAT
Organism: Fraxinus quadrangulata; assembly: GCA_903798255.1. NCBI lineage: Eukaryota > Viridiplantae > Streptophyta > Magnoliopsida > Lamiales > Oleaceae > Fraxinus > Fraxinus quadrangulata. Next base: position 15,473 of record CAIGRB010146590.1, read on the forward strand.
CCCATTTGGGTCCGTCAATGAGCATGCTGACATATCAGTGAAAACTAACAACGTGTCAACCAAATTTTCACATCATGAGTTCATCTAATATTTCATTGGAGGTCAATGAACTCCAATTTGGTATAACCATGTCACTACACTTTAGTTTACGAGCAATCAAGTTACTTCACTTAAGGTTAGTTAATGAGCTACCGGGGTTAGCTAATGTTAGAATGGTTATTTAGTTGAAAAACAATCAGTGTGGATAAAAAAAAAATAACACACGGCACTACATTTTCTCTTGCGAACGAGGTGTTTCTTTAAATCCCTCCTTTGCTAGTTCTATTTTCGAGGAATCGACCTTCCGCAATAAATCTAATATTACATTGTTAGATCAATGATGCATTACAGGATAATAAAAGGAGAAAAACCAACATCCACGGTCAACCCATACACACAAAAAAAACTTGGATTACTGCCCTATAATTCATAGGAGAGCAAAAAATTGAAAAGATTTACGGAATAAGACCATCCAATATCTCGAATTGTGACCTGTCTGTGTATGTCCTTGTTTTGAGGATCAATCTTTCTCCACAATGAAACAGTACTATAGCGATGAACAAAAATCCATATCCCAATTGAGTCAATCACAAATATGGAAGAAACCATACAATTTCCCCTCTTTTCTCCACCAAATCGAGTGACTTTCTTGTTCGTAAATTAAAGTATAGTGGTGGGATTACACCATTATTGAAGTTCAATGACCTAGTTTCAAGTATTGTGAAAGGTGAATGCCCTCCAGTGTAATTTACATACATGAATTTTTTTGTGTTTGAAACATCACAAAGCAATACCATATAACATCCATAAGAAAAACAAATAACAATTGTTTTTAGTATTTATAATGTGAATTGCATTTCGTTTTTTATTGTACTATGTAATGATATCTAATTTTGAACACTAGCTGTTTCATCAATCTAAACTCTAAATATACTATTATTGTGTAAAAAATCGTTACCATTATAGAACATCGTGATAAATATAATGGTGCTAGGTATATACATCAAGTATTGGATTCTTTGATCAATTTCGAGTGTTAAAATTTAGAACCCTCTTTGCCTTAAGGTCACAAAGTAGCAAAAAATAATGCTCTTTCAATCTTCCTTTTATAGCTGATCTCTTGTGAATCTACATATGCTTCAATCGAAATCTAACTAATGGTTAAAAATAATATAAAATTGAACTCTGGAACACAAAAGAAGGGAATCAACCGAGCGTCCGAGACCTACACGTTCCAACGGGTAAGAGATATTTAAAAGTATAACATGTAGATTTATCACACTGAGTGTGTGTTTGAGCCACATTATTTTGGAAGAATGTATTTTGGAATAGTAGATTGATAGAGAATGTGTGGTTGAAAAATAAGGAAAATTTATTAAAGTTATGGAAAATATTATTTTATTGAAAAATGTGCGGTTGAAAATGAGTAGAAGAATGAGAATGAAAAAAATAATGTGGATCAAACAGGGGCTTAAATTTACGAGGCTTGGGGTATGTTTGTTTTGTTATGTTCTTATGGAAATTAACGCTGATAATTCTTACAAATTTTACAGTTTCAATGCGACATTGATGCTTGAAAGCCTTCGANATGAAAGAAAAATGAGAAACAAATGGAGAGGACGAAGTATAGTAATCGTGTCACCGAAAATTATGTCCGACTTAATTGAGAATTCGAGACACTTGACTGATATTGCTTCTTTCATGTCAAAAGCTATTTCTTCTTTCCCAATCCCTGCTAGTCTTTTTCCTTTTCCAAACCGCGTAGAAGTAGACAAGTCACCTTCTAGAGGCACAATAGTTTCGAAATATAATTATAAAATATAAAAAGCAGACGGGGAACGTCCAAACGCCTTCACATTAAAGTGTCCCATGTCTATTTCATGTCTGTGTCCCAATGTTACATGGATGTCTCAATTTGCATCGTTAAAAAATGATTTTTATTTACGATATTACTAAAAGCTTGTTTGAAAAGTATTTATAAACTGTATAAATGAAAACCAATGGGTGATGAATAAGCATCTGTTTGACAATCATTATTTGAAAACTTTTTTTCTATATACTTATTTTTAACAACATATTCATATAATAAAATATTCTGCACGTAAATTCAAAATTTTTCTATACTTTTTAACCACACATTTTTCTATAATAAAATTTTTCTGCACGAAAAAATGGTGTAAAATGGCAACAAGGAAAGGACTTTTGTTGTATTGGACTTGATCATTCGTTCAAAGAGCCAGGGCCCTCCGGATAATCACAATTTTTTCCAAAAAAATGTCAGAATAATTAGGTAGAAAAGGGGTGGCAAACAAAAAGACACGTTGATTATGTAAAAAAGTCGATCTGTATTATTTGAGCTGGTCAGTTTTAAATAAAGCGAAACTCAAAATCCAAACTTTGGGTTAGTCGTCGCATTTGGTTTTGTTTCCCAATAAACATGGGATATAGTTTATTTTTATATATTATTTTGTTTGACTATAATAATATCTTCTTTCACTATTTCATTTCCAATATCTTGAACATGCTATCCTGCCTAACAAACTATGGAAACGTGTGAGAGGTCCAAAATTGGGAGTAATGGGGTACAATTTTCTCCACCTTTTATGCTTGACTTCATCTTAGTTGTTGACTATATCTTCACCACAAATTTGTCCATCTCGTGCTTGACTTCATCATTTATTTCTACATTCAACTTGGATTTTGTTTCATCGAAAGGAATTATAATATACTTGACGACGACGACTACATTTTGATTTTTTAATTTTCATTTCAATAATCATTTGAGAAGGTCTTTGAGTGATGACATCATTGATGACCCTGTAAGGCCCCAACTCACATAAACTAAAGGATCGATGGTTTGTAAACAACAAAAGAAAGTGCAGAATCATAAAAGATCAGCGAACACACAATTTTTCACTTCGTAGGGTTCGGATGTTCAGTCACAAAAACCTAATCACCTGTTGAGCATCCACAAAGGATAGAGCTCTAGATCCACTAAAAAACAAACAGAAGAACTTTACAAATGTTCGAAGAAACCAAGAGTTTCTTCAGATTGTTTTCGCCTCAAAATATCAAACCATAATCACAAATCACAATCCCTAATCTATACACAATATACAGACTTTTCAAAGAAAGGAAAGAAAGGACCAAGGAAATCACTAAGAAGATTACGATTACAAGAACAAAAAACAAACTCTAATCCACTCAAAGAACCAGGAAGAACAGAGAGACGAAGAAGAAAGAATACAACAAAAGTATCTCGAATTATCCAGCAAAACCAATAGTCAATACACCAAGTAATACGAACAGTTACAATCCAAGCGAGGAGAGTCAGCCACGTGTACGGCTGACATAAAACCAATTTGAGACCAACCCATTTCAGTTAACCCGGCCCAGTATATCCGACGAGCCCAATCAATAAAAGTATAGTGAGGCAACCCTTATTTAACAGATCCAAAATGTGAATATCAATCAATCTCTCTCTATATACACATATAGAGTGGTGAAGCTAGGATTTTAGGTTAGGGACAGAGATCCATAGAAGATTTTTCAACGACTTTGTTGTCGGAGCATTCATCCCTGTTGGAATATTTTCTTATAAGATTTTGACCTATGCAAGTATAATTTTACTCTTTAAAACAAACCCATCTCCTCTTTTCAATAAATATGACCCACATTATTTTTCCATATTTATAGTCGTCTGTGCTCTATAATGATGCTTAACATAACTTTCTTAGCTATTTTCGTTGTAGAAATTGTGATTTAACTTAAATTAGTGCGATGGTAGATTGATACACACGAAGACGAGTAATTTGATGTTCCACAGTTTTATTAAAGAGGTCAATTATGAAAGCTTTCTTGAAAGTTCTTAGTCAATACGATAAACTTTTAGCCCTTGTTAGGTCCCCTTAAAATTTTAATACATTTTAATATATGTACAAAAATTTCTTGAAAGTTTTTAATGTGTTACCAGGCGACTTACGGGGCGGTCGCCCTCCCGCCGCCCTTGTACTCACACACACACAAAAACCAATAATATATACGCATAAGGTCAATATATATCATTTTAGAATAATTTACATATTTTAAAAATGTAAGTTGTTTTCTCTTATTGTATGAATTTACATTAAGGTAAGATGTACATACATAAAAGTCAATATATATGTGTGTACCGTGTCACATATACACTTAGAAGACCAAAGATTAATGTACAAAAAAGTTAATAGGTATATATAACTCGTTCGACATTTTAGAAGATATAGTGTTTGAAGATATTTCATGTACATAGAATGTGAAAAATCTTGAAGATTAATGTATATGGAATACTTGGACTCCAAATTATTATAAATTTCATAACTTTTTCTTCCATGGTGTCTCATTTGGAAGGAGTAAAAAAGATTCATTTTAAGATATACGTACGTAATAGTTAATATATGTTCAAATACATACGTAGAAGACCAAAGATGTTCATACATATATATATATACTAAATAATGTTTAGATTGATTACAAATTAAAATTAAAAATAATATTAAAATAAGAAACGCCTAGGCTCGCCTAATTCGAAGCTTGACCTCCACAACTAATCACGTCTTACGCTTTTTAGAACATTGATATAGAAGACTATACTATATGTGTGTAGATTAATGTACATACACATAAAACATAATAGGTATATATATAAGCCGCAATCGATGTAGTAGAAGATAGTGTTTGAAAATATTTTGTGTACATAGAATGTAGAGAGCAGTACATCCGTATATTTAACGTGACTTCAAAATACGACGTCTTAGGAGATTAACCAGTTCAAAATATTCCATACATATGGAATCTAATCTCTGAATAATCATTTATAGAATATAATAGCTACAAATAAGATTATTTTTATGTTGAGTTCAACTAAAAAAACTAATTTATTAAGTCATATCCCTTACACGGTAATAAGACTATTTAGTTTTAAGAGTAGTTCAAATGGACGAATTACAATTTAGTGTATTTTGGTCCACTCGTTTGCATCCAACGTTGTAAAATACCTCACGAAACCTTATCTTAAATTATAAAATGAGCACAAATAAGCTATCAACATCCATAGTAGACCATTTCTCCCCTTATTAAATTGATGTCAAGTATTAACTGTAATAGTATAGTAATTAATAATAGATAGGGGTGGACATGGGGTGGTTCAATTCGATTATCGGATCAAATCGAATTTCATTGAAAATTGTGAAATATGAACCACCGTTTATATGAGAGAAAATAAACTGGATCGAACCAATTCTTTTTATGCTTCAAAAATAAATTTTTGAGTTTAAATTGTTGCTTAAGTTTCTTATTTCACTTTCATACTTTATATTGTAAAAAATAGAACTATAAATATAAAAAGATAGAATTTTTTGTATTTTCACACAAATTAAGAAAATATAATTAAGATTACTTAAAAGATATGCGTGTTTGTATTTTCACACAAATTAAAATTACTAAAATTGTGTTTGGTTTGTTATTTTGAAAAAAATTATTTATCAAAACAAAAAAATACTTATGGTTTGAAATTTTAAAAACTATTTTATGATATTTTGTTTCGTGAAATTTGTTTATTGGTAAAAAATAAAATAACTTTATGATCATATATTATCAAGTAATATATAGATTTTAAAGTTGGTGAATTTTACAATATTTCTTCTTGCTACAAAGTAAAATAAAACATATAATAAATTCAGTTAAAATATAAAAAAAAAAAATAAAAATAATAACATGGATTGAAAATATTTTTATTTGTGTTCATTTAAATATTTTTTGAGAATTTTTATACACATAATTATTTAGAGCTTGACTATTTTTATTTATTTTTTAATCTTTAGAATTTTTTTAAAAAAAATTTAGATTTTTTGAATTAAAAAAAAAAAATTTTGAGTGTTTTTAAAATTTTCATTGAAAACGCGCGTTTTGAGTTTTGTGTTATAAGTTTATCATTGTTTTCGAAAATGTATTTTTAGAAATACCGACCAAATACATTTTCAGTGTTTTGAAAAATTGAAAGCAGTAAACCAAACGAACCATAATTTTTATTTTATATTTTTTCCTAATATACTCCTATATTACATAATGGTTTAAATATGATTAGCTTATATTTGTCGATAACAAGATATATTAAACAGGGGTACATTATAATTTGGAAAAGACGAAAAAAGAAATTAAGCATCTTTATGGAATGAAGGAAGTATAATTTAATTGATAGATTTTAACCAAAAAAATTTATTGGAATCGAATAATCATTTAGTTCTATAAAATCGATAACTTATGCAGAATCGTTAGTTCTCAATTTTAAGACCCAAAACTGAAATAGAGAGGAGTCTGACTGGTTCAATATTTGATATAATTACGATTATATCATGTTTGCAGAAAAAAATATAATTGGACAAGAATCTTAATTTTCCATGCTCAGCCGCGTGAAAGTTTCCAACTGGAATCCCTTTCAGATTTTCTCCTTTCACTCGGCTACTCTCCCACCCCTGTCCCCACCTCCTCCCACACACAATCAATAGTATATGTATACATATGGATATTGATATTCAACCCCCATGATTTGTGTAACGCTCATCACTTTTACACACTAAACCAGAGGAAAAAATGGAGGAAATGCCAACAGGGTTTCGGTTTTACCCTACAGAAGAAGAGTTGGTTTCCTTTTATCTACGCAACAAGCTCGAAGAGACCAGACGAGACATAAAATGCGTTATACCCCTCATCAACATTTACCAGCTCGAGCCATGGAACCTACCAAGTACGAGCAATTCTTTTTTTTTTTTCTTTACTTCTATTCAGTATTAATGTCCAATCCTCTCTACCTACACATCCTCGAATGCCTATGTTAGTTAAAAATTGTTTTGTTTTGGTCTTCCAATGCAGAACATTCGGGGGAGGTGTGCCGTGGAGACAGTGAGCAATGGTTTTTCTTTGTCCCAACCCAGGAAAGAGAAGTACGAGGCGGGAGGCCCAGTCGGACCACGGCCTTGGGCTACTGGAAGGCCACTGGTTCACCGAGTTATGTTTATTCATCAGATAGTAAAGTTATTGGAGTTAAGAAAAGCATGGTGTATTACAAAGGGAAAGCTCCCACTGGAAGAAAAACAAAATGGAAAATGAACGAGTATAGAGCCATTAAGGAAGATTTCATTACTTCTATTCCCAAGGTGCACTTACATAAGTTTAATTAACTCGTATCTTCTCTATTGATCGAAAAAATTAGTCAAAAACACAAGTTTCTAATCTCCAGAATTGATTAACCGTTTTTATGATTTTCAGTTGAGGCGTGAATTGAGCCTATGTCGACTTTACGTTGTGTCGGGAAGTTCTCGAGCATTTGATCGACGCCCGACCGGGCTGCTGCCTCCACCAAGGGAGATGATGATCAATCAAGAAAATGAAAGTCGAGGTGGTGCAACTTCTGAATGTCCAAGAATATTCTGGGCATCAGAAAGTTCAATGTCTGGAGAAAGCCATGCAGAAGGCTCCAATGGTTTAGAAAATCTAGTTGAGTGGGCCAAAGTGTAGGGTTCTTAATTAAAGTGAGGAGTTAGGCACGTTATAAACATAATATTGTGATCTGATTTCCCAGAACGCGTAATTTCTTGTAAGATTCGATAAGTACTTTTTCTGAAAATGTTGAAAATAATATTTGAATGATATACGTGTACGTATAAATATTGTCTTAACACACCTTTATCTATAAGCAGGATTCATTTTTCCTATCAGAGTCTAATACGAGCACAATTTCCTCAAATAGGCGGTAGCAATACTTGAAACTCAGAAGATTTATCTACTCTAATACGATATCGAATCGAATCAATTAACTAAAAGCTTGAAATATTAGAGAGGCTATATATTGTATTATTTGGGCGATGAAACTTGAATTGATTGTATATCAAAGTTAATTTCATTAGTCATTGCTGATGACCATCATGATGTTTAGATGGAATTGTATAATATGCTCAATAACAAGGGTCGGTCTCTATTTTTAATTGAACATATCATTTAATTGAACAAATAGCATTATTCATATTAAAATTTAAGGTTTAATCTTAAAGGACAACTTTATTAAGATGAGTAATTCAAATTTCATGTATTGTTTATTATTTGAATATTTAATCATTATAAAACTTTACCTTAAACAAAAATATCAGTTGTTAAGAGGAACCTTTTTTTTTTTCTAGAAAAGGAAAATCTTGGGGATTTCTTGGATGTTAATTAGTTCGACATTATTGCAAATCACACTCTTATTTTATTTTAATTAATAAGGGATCAACAATTTACTTTTAAACAAAATTATAACGGGTTTCAAACTATAGGATCAAATTGTTTGGCTCATTTTTTTATTTTTTTTTTTTGCCAAAAATATATTTTGGAATAGTGATTTAATGGAGAATGTGTGGTTAAAAAATAAGATTTTTAAAAAAATTTACATATAATATTATTTTATTAAAAAATGTATCGTTAAAAATAAGATATACAAAATTATTTTGAAAATAACGATGACCAAACAAAATATTATTGTATGGACCATGGACAACATGTTCTGTGACTTCTGTCCCCTTCAAGACTTGGTCCTAAACCCTAATACTTCCAAATTAGGTTTACCTCTGCACTTTTATTATGGAATTGTCTCTCTATTTTTTCTTCCATTTTTCGTTTTATTTTCTATTCAATTTTTTTTTAAAAAAATCAATTTTCCAAATTTGAAATTATTAGAAGTCACCAGCTAAGTCATGCAGCAAGGCTTTAACACGGTTTACAAGTCACCATAGATCATGACATGTCCTTGACCCTTTCTTTCTTTCTTTTCTTTTTTCTCTTTCAATTTACAAAATGTTGGGGTATTCTTGCTTTCGGCTAAAATTAAATGGATATTGTCTTTATCGAGAAAAGTTAAGATGTTAGTTTGGTATATCTAGTAATTAGCTAAAAGTAGGAAACCGATGAGGTTATCATCTAGCTAAACATACTAATTAGTAGACTTTAATCAAAATGTTTAAAAAAAAATAAAAATTAAATAGGATAGGGGTAGAATTAAAATTGCATTTTTTTTTTTGAAGTTACACAAAAACTACGTATAGTTTCTAAAAAACTGAAGGATATTTCTAGGTGTACATAATTTAGGTTAGATAAGGGTATCTACCTCCTCACATTGGGCGGGACCCACATGAATAAAAAATATTTTCTTTAAGTGGATCCCACTCCTATGTGAGGGGGTGGATACCCTTATGTAACTCAAATTATGTATCACTAACAATGCCCAAAACTGAATTGGTTCACACTCATACAATATTTTTTAAAAATATTTATTTCAAAAATAAAAATTACGTAATTAAAATAAACAAATAGTAATATTATTTTTAAATCAAACCCAGAAATTGTTAGACCACATAAATCTGTGATTTAAGGTTATATCTGTCTTACGAACATTTTAACATGGGATTTCTACATCATTGTGAAATTGTGAAAAATCATGCTACACAGACAAGTTTAGTGATAGAGAGTTAAGAATAGGGGAACACGTGTCATAACATTATTGGTTAGTTTGGAAAAAAAAAAATAACTTAACCACACAAGTACTGCCAACGTAACACCTTTTCAAAACCGTGTTTCAATTCCTGTTTGAATAGTATTTTTGAATTGTGAAATAGAAGTAATTATTAGGATTGCTGACCGCACATTTATTTAGTTGTTTGAAGACGATCTATTTGAAAGCCATTGGACTCCTTTAATTCTTGGACATTGAACTCTAAGCCATGTTGACTTACTTGACCATTGTACTCCTTCATATCATAATAATTCGCAGCTGCTTGGGAAGCCATCTGTTTGGAGAAAACGTGAATTGGGTATAATTTATAATTAACACAATAAATTAAAATTACATAAAATATAAGAAAAGATTGGATAGACTGACCTAAGAAAATAGCGAAAAGGACGATGTCCGAAAATCACGCGATTTTCCCTTCGTGAGGATACTTTTGACACTATAGAGCTCCAAGATAAAATCCTTATAACTCACGGTCAATTCTCCTTCTATTGGCACGATCACAAGAATAGAAAGAACGAGCCTTATATCGAGATCAAAATTATAGAAATATACTATGAAAATGTATAAATAATATTCTATCAAGTTATAAAAAAAAAAAATTAAATTAAATTACTCCCTTTTATAATGAAAATTTAATCCATCAAAAATAAATTACATTCTAATATTTAAGATTTTAATTTTGTATCAAATCTAAAAATTAAAATAAAGAAAATGAAAATTAACTTTGATATCCAAAGTTCCACGAGTCACATTAAAATTTTCATTTTCATTCTTTTACTCATTTTCAATCACATATTCTTCAATAAAATAATATTTTCTATCACATCAATAACTTTTCTTTCTTTTTCAACTATACATTATTCATCAATTTACTATTATTTTTAAATATTAAGTTCATGTTCGAGCCATATTAAAATTTTTATTCTCATTCTTCTACTCATTTTCAACCACACATTTTTCAATAAAATAATATTTTTCATCACATCAATAACTTTTCTTTCTTTTTCAACTATACATTATTCATCAATTTACTATTCCAAAATACATTATTCCAAAATAATGTGGCTCAAACACACTAAGCTTTATGTTACAACATTATCACTTCAAAAATAAGCAACGGGTGGTGAAGATTGTTCATTTGTAGATAATTATCTGCTCAGATGGGATTGATATATTATTGTCCAGGAATAATGTCTGGTGTGGCTAAAATGGATTACAACTCTATTAAATAATGAATCACGACGTCAACTATCATGTAAACGGTGTTGATACATCACTAATGATAGATAATATTACATTTTTTTCACTCAAAAGATATTGTGCCCATTTTCAGTACTGGACTGCTAGTGATATATCACAATGGGGTGGGGTCTACATACCTAATTCTCAATAGCCATATTATACTGAAATGTAATGCTTTTTTTTTTTCAAGTAAACAATTATATCATAGTAGTAGGTGAAAGTTCGGTTCTCTCATCAATATAGAATTATTAAATCCCTATGATTAAGTTCTTAGAAATTCTGTTGCAGATGATCCAAAATTATTCTGTTTCGAGTTGAATATTATCAGTCTATTATATTATAGTAAAAAAAAAAAAAAATACAGTTTCTGTATAGTCCAAAATGATCACAAAGAGCATCACTTGCCTGATTATACTGATTCCTCTGCATACCTTTTTCCAAAATTTCACACTCATATAGGAACATACTTTTTACCTTTCTTTCTGTCAACCCTCTTTGAATATTTACTCATGGAAACTCTTTTCAGGCCTTTTCCACTTTACATTGCACTTCTAGGTCTAATTCATCAGAGTTCTCCAAATCGACATCCAATTCCTAACATCCCTTCAAGAAAAGTCCATCAAAGAGTTCAAAGCAGTAAATTTCCTAGCTTTCTTGACTTGGAACCGGTATTAAAACCAGAACCAGTAGATTTTGATCCATCAATGTTTGATCCCTCTGATCGACATCGTTTTTGTTGTAACATAAAAAATGAAGTTATAACCTTTCAAAATTAAAACTCATAATTTCATAATGTAACTTATATTTTAATTGGGACAATTCTCATTATTGTGGGGGGTTAAGTTTTACATTGTAAAAGAGAGTCAATTTTTGTAGTTTGATACAATAACTTGAAGTATTATCTTCTCTATAATTTTATACTATATTTATACTATTTTAGCAATTCAATGAAATACTCGTTATTTATCTCCCTATGGTAGTGCTCATAGAATGAGAACCGGCTGTAAGCCACACGGGTTTTATTTTGGTGCCGTGTAGTGCCAAAAGTATCCGTACGAAGGAGAGACAACATGACTTTAAGACAACGTTTTTGACGTGACTCTCTGAAACTTGCTTTCTAAATTTCTCTACTAATGTTCTTATGTTTATATTAATAATTTAGTTATTAACTCATGCTTTTTATATTGTTGTTTATTGATGAATGATGAATGATAATCTATGCACAAATCGCTCATTTCTCCCAACAATCTAAAGTTGTGTTGGAGTGATTTGTGCATTGTAGAAGATAGTGTTTGATCCTTTGCTCTGCTTTGAATTTTGGTTTAATAAGAGAAGAACAGCAGACCGTGAGGGATTAGGAATGAGTTTCATAATTGAAGTTAGAGCGTCTGTACAGTTCTTTGGTAAGTGTACATTGGAGTGTGCATTCTTTTGGAATTGTAAATTAGTATATTTCACGTAGATGTAGCCGATGGTGATCGTCTTAAAATGCTGGTTTAACTGAATTATTTGATAACTCTGTCCTTTAAAAAGTAGGGGGAAAATGCTTGCCTAAATAGTAGTGTTTGTGTGAACATCCTATTCAATGGAGCCCGGAATAAAAATGAGAAGAAGGTCCCTTGTTTTATCTGTGTTCGTAGTTGGCGATGAGTTCTAGAAAGTGGAATTTATAACTAATGAAAACCTGATTTGTTGTTTGAACTTTAATGAATTTCTCCAATACATATATTATCTATGTTTACTTGTAGTACGCTTCTCCTCTTTGGTTGATCTACTGGAATACATTTAGCAGAAAACATGAGAATATGTATCGAACACATATACTCCGCTTATGTTGCAGTAACCTGGTTTTCTGGACCATAATCACAGAAGATTGCCAATTTTTTTGGCATTATCTCTAATTCTAATGTGGATAGTTATACTGTAGAGATAAGACAAAATTCTAGCATGTACGGTAAGATAGTATCATCGTATATTATAACCAAAACTCGTATTTAGTCATGCACATGAATTGGTTGGATTATATTGATTACGTGAGAATTCTGTGATTTTATTTTAAACAAATGATTAAAAGATTTAACCCTCAATAATGTACTTAATAAATATTTTAGAAAGGTAAATTGTAACTCCAGTAAGTAATAGTGACTGATTATTATTCAATTTAGATATGTGACTCCTATTTTGATATTAAAATAACATATAATAACACTACCATGTAGTATGATTAATTTTGATTTAAATTTGGAAAGCTTCAAATCTTAATAAATATAATAATTTATTTGGCATTTAATTATTTTAAGTTTTACACGAGCCCTCATATTTTAAGTTATTAAAATGAATGGCTGGTAACGTTGAATTTAGGTTATATTCTATTTTTGCTAGAATTTCAAGTGACTTCGTTTACTCGAAACAACATTTCTTTTACGGATTATTTGATGTTCGATATTTGAAAATTAGTTTATGGTCTAATTAGATTGGGACACGACGTTTAGATAATTTGGAGTATTCCTAGAGCGTATTTTATGATTATGAATGCATGTTTGCTTAGATTAATATTTTTAAACCATATTTGATATATTTATGTTTATGTTAATTCTGATTGTCTAATGTTTTGTGATATATGGGCATGTGGAGTTTCTAAGTTGCTATTATAGGATGATCTTCACATCATAAAGCCTGCGTATTGATCTGTTGTAAAGGTCCAAGTCACACGATATTAAAACAAGATCTAAAGAATCAATCACGGACAAAACTAAAAGTTGCAGAAATTAAAAGATTGAACACAAGATATATTTCGGCCTAAGCCCCGGAGCCTCGGCGACCACATCTAATGCCTACATCTCCCGTTGAGCATCCAAAAATGGATAAATGCTTAGTTGCACTAACAAGCACAAAATGTCAACAATATTACATATCGTTCTTCAAAATACAAGAGAAAGGCACAAAAGCACTTATCTCTAACATCAAACTGCAGATCGAACAAAGGAATCACACAAGACAGCCTTCAACAGCCTATTGTACTAAAAGACCGCAAGAAATCCCTTATTCTCGTGACTATCACATAGTCAATAGATTACAGAGGCTAAACCACTAAAGATCTCAATTTACAGGTTCATCATAAGGGATGAAGCACACGAAAATCTCAAACCCTAGTTTACAAGAAAAGGGAAAGACTCTCAGAAGAACCTAGAAGAACGAGGCAGCTCAAAAG
>CAIGRB010146664.1:0-11600 GCA_903798255.1 Fraxinus quadrangulata
GGTACGGACCCTCCAGCTCTTGATGAAAGGGGTGCCGAAGTCCCAATCACTATGGGAGGGGAGGGCATTGATTAATAGAAGGGGCAAGTTTTGGTTGGGACAAGCTATCGCATGCATGGAAGTAAGGCCAGGATGATACCTTCGAAGCTACTTCTCCTAATGACAAGTAGTAGGGAAGTTTGTGTTGTTGAACCTTTGATGGAGAACTCTGGCTGTTTGAATGGGATCCATGGTCTTTGTACCGTGTTTATACGCTGATGTTTGTCAGTGGAATATAAGAAAAGTTCGAATATAAGGAAAGCTACCATATTTAATAGGTTATCATTAGTGAATATTTGTAATTGATAGCTATCAAATTTAGTTGTGATTTTGGTTCTATATAATGAGAGAACTTTTCACATTGAGGGACATCGAGTCTTATTTAGTATCATTAGTATATTTGACATGGTATCAGAGTCATTTCGATCCTAAACAAATTAACTTTTGAATTTCGTTTTCGGTGAGCGGCCTTTTGCTACTCGCCCGCCCAAATTTTGTCCAGTAAATTCATTTTTCTTTGTTTAGGTAGTTTAGGTTTGTGTTTTCTTTTTTTGGTGGCTTTGAAATCCTCTTGTTCCTGTTGCTATGCTCGGCTAGTCAAGTTTTGGTTGGAGTGCTTCAGATCTCATTTCTGGTGCATCTTACTGCGTGGTAGATCCATCTCCCTTAGCTTGGGTCACTAACTACCCACTGTCTGTGTTTTCGGTTGGTAAGGATCGTGGGAATTTCTATTCGGAGATTCTGTTCGTAGTTAACTTGTGGGCTGTCGATGGATTTCGTTCGGTGAACGTGGAGAGAGAGTTTTGGATTGCCGATGATTCTAGTGGTGAAATCTGGTCGGACAAATCAAACTCTGTTCGGCGATTTCTGTTCTTGGGATTTTGACGTTCTATGCCAAAGGCTATCGGCAATCTGGATTCTTGCTGTTGGCGATTTTTTTGGGCATCGCAGTATTGCTTCGTCTGTGTTTGTTCTTAGGATCTCAACATTCTCTGCTATTTGGGCTGCCGGCGATCAGGGTTCTTACTGTAGGCCATTTTTTTGGGGCATCGCAGTATTGCTTCGTCTGTGTTTTTTTTCGGCTAATCTCTTTGGGCCGTTTGATTAGGGTGATTATTGGGCTGCCTATTACGTAATTTTATTGTGATATTGGGCTATTAATTTGGGTTACTAATTGGGCTGCTGTAAAAAAAATATTTATTTTGTTGATTTGGGTCGTGTTGGACTACTATAATGTCGACATAAAATATTCTTGGCCGTTTTAATGAGAAAAAAAAGACGGGTGCAGACTGTTGAGTTTTGGTTGATCGAATGATGAGTTGGAGTTTTGGATTCTCGGAGGAGGATCATCCTTGGGTGGTTTTTGATTCTAAGAAGAGGATCATCTTTGGTTTTTTTTTTTTTGGTGTACGATATTCCATGGGATTTCTTCCAACTGCAGCATCTTGGCCAACGCATTGGTCATTAGAGGTTTTATCGGAACACTAATTATGTGTTCGACTGAGTTCTCCCGATTGATAGAGTTCACTGTGTGTGGTTGGCACATTTCATGAATTTCCTTTTGGAAATCCTTGGGGAGTAAGTTCTCCGGAGTGGCCTTGGAATGGTTCTTGACTGTTTCTACACTATTTGTTATTCTTGGGTCTCTTGTCGTCACTATTTTTCGTAGATGGTTGCTCTGATTTGGGTCTCTTTTTCGTGGGCACGAGCATTGTCACATTCGCCGGTTCATGATTACAAATTAACGCTTTTACTGGCATCAATTTGAGGGGATGTCAGTGGAATATAAGGAAAGTTCGAATATAAGGAAAGCTACTATATTTAATATGTTACCATTAGTGAGTCTTTGTAATTGATAGCTACCATATTTAGTTGTGATTTTAGTTTTATATAATGAGACGACCTTTCACATTGAGAGGCATCGAGTCTCATTGAGTATATTTGACAATGTTGTCACATAGCTTGTGAGCACCGGCAATTATGTTGATATTTGTTTTAACAATTTTATAGGTACGTATGGTCACTGGAGACAATCTTCAAACGGCAAAAGCAATAGCTGTGGAGTGTGGGATATTAGGATCAAATGGAGATGCTACTGAGCCAAATCTTATTGAAGGAAAGGTATTCCGTGCCATGTCTGAGACACAGAGGCTGGAAGTGGCTGATAAAATTTCGGTATTTTAGTTAACTTGGTAGCCCAAATGTTCTTGTTGTTGTCTATGTGCTATTAATTCAAGTGGCACAGATGACATTTCTTATTATCATTTCACATACAGGTGATGGGTAGGTCATCACCAAATGACAAACTCTTGCTTGTTCAAGCATTGAGGAAGAAGGGTCACGTTGTTGCTGTTACTGGAGATGGTACTAACGATGCTCCTGCACTACACGAGGTTTGCTCTTTCACTAGTTGCTAAAAATGTGTACCTGTTCTTTTACTTACACGCGAAATATTGGGGCATGCAAAGGCCAATTTTAGGTTTCAGTAGTCAGAATTTGAATCAACTTATTTGGTGGTATGAAAATGAAATTTTATCTAATTCCCATTTGTGGGGATTTCATGAGTTGACTATCATAGTTAAGATCATCAATTTAGGTTTCAGTAGTCATAATTTGAATCAGCTTATTTGGTGGTATGAAAATGAAATTTTGAACAAGTGTTTTTCACTATGATTTTCGAATCCTGTGGGCTCATGAATTTCATTAATGAACATGTAATAGTGTGTATAGTATAATGAGGTGTTCAAAAGAATTATTGTTTTGCGTTGTTTTTTTCCTTTCCCCAGTTTGTATAACCTCTTTTGTAATTGTATTGCGGTGTAGGCTGATATTGGTCTTGCAATGGGTATCCAAGGAACAGAAGTTGCCAAAGAGAGCTCAGACATCATTATATTGGACGATAATTTTGCTTCAGTAGTGAAGGTGAGTCTGTGACGTAAGTATGTTAATGTACTGTCTAAGAAATGTCTTAGTTTGTCTCTTAAAAGTGCATAAAACTAGGTTTCCGATCTTATGAATGTTGCTTGAAAATAAATGAAAAGCATGCTATTAGGAGAATATATGATAGTGCATATTACCAGGACCATCACCCTGATGCATCAAAATAAATGAAAAGCATGCTATTAGGAGAATTTATGATAGTGCGTATTACCAGAACTGTCACCTCGATGCTAAATATTTTGGATTTAGTAATTGCACAATGCATGTTCACCATGAAAACAAGGGGGACATGCATATCCTCTATTCTTCATAGTTTTGCATAAAATAATGTCAAAGTTTCATGTTTTCGATCTGAACTAGGCTTATATTTTTGTAACTTAACCAGCTATGATTTTCTGGGTTTGCATCATTTTAAGATACTTTGATCATAGCATGTAATCTTTTGAGCTAGGGTTCTAATAGAGTTTCATAAGAGTATTTTTAAATGATTTTTTGGCTTGTTAAGGTGTTTTATAGTTTTCTTCTGTTATTTGGCCATAATTCAAATTTCTATCGGAACTACCTTTCGAGCCATAGATTTTCGTTGTGACTGTCTAGTGAAAGTATGTCCAAATCAAACTATTAAAGCAGAGTTCAGATTGCTCTCACTGTAAATCAATTATTTTTTGAGCATAGTTGCATAGCTTTCCCTTTTTACTGTCTTGTGGAAGTGTCTACAAATTGAAAATGTTATGACTAAGTTTGAGATTGCTGATTATATTTTTATGTTAATTGTAGGTGGTGCGGTGGGGTAGATCTGTTTATGCCAATATTCAGAAATTTATACAATTTCAGCTCACCGTTAATGTTGCAGCTCTTGTAATCAATGTTGTGGGTGCAGTTTCCGCTGGTAATGTCCCATTAAATACAGTGCAGGTTTGTGATCTCTCTCTCTCCCCATGTTTTGAGTACGAGTATTTGTCTGTCTGCTGTTTTTCTTTATATGCACAACTTCTTAATCATAACTCTAATTTAGGTGCAAAACTAACTTTATAACTATTTTGTCTTCTGAGCAGCTTCTCTGGGTAAATCTTATAATGGATACACTAGGGGCCCTAGCACTAGCAACTGAACCTCCTACAGATCATCTGATGCATAGGCCTCCTGTGGGTAGAAGGTTAGACTTTTCATATACGAGTCAATTTTCATCTGAAGTTTGTTTTATATGTAACCGAGGCAAAAATATGGTTTCAGTAAGTTGAGTGGTGAACTGCATCTTTTTTCCCTCCTCCCTTGTACCAAAGGAGATAATTATCTCAGAATGCACTGGAATTTCAGTGCTGATACAATGAACCGTGCTACTTGTTCATATTATGATAGCTTGAAAACATAGAGGACACTATATTTTGCAATCACATCATTCCATTCTCTGCAATTCTTCATGAACCCCTATCACAGTTATGTCATTCAATTATCTTAAAATCAGCAGAAGCCAATGCAGAAAGATTTCAATAACCCACAAAAATTGCAAGGAAATTGGCATTAAAATAACTACGAAAATTTAAAAAACCGATAAATTGAATTTGTAACTTCAAATTCTATAAATTCATGATCTGTCTTGTAATTCATATTGTAAGAATATTTGCATTAAAATAGCTAAAACAATTGGGGGAAGAAACAGATAATTGACTTTGTTACTTGAAATCTGTAAATTTATTTAGTCTTGCCTTGTCAACCTGTGACTTTCCCTTATAATCTTTGATTAAGACAAGGAAAACATTCATAGAAGTAAAGATATCATTTTTTTTTCTTGCCCATTCTATGATTATGTGTTTATTTTTTCAAAATAAAAAATCTAAAAGAGATGAAGGTATTCTTGGTGGTAGTTTTTGTTGGTTGAAATTTTGGCCGTGCTTCAATGCTGGACTAGGGTTTCTAGTGACAAGAAGAGAGATGAAAAGAGAGACAATGAGGGAGTGAGAGGGGAGAAAACTATTAGCTTAGTTGATAGTGGTTATTAGCAATCACTGCGCTGCTTGAATTGGTTATTAAAGAAAACAAGAAAGATGGGAGGTGTTGAGATGTCCCTTTCAATCTCATGTTATTGTTCTATGTTATAGAGATGTTATGAGCCATATATTTTTTCGAGTTCAGTTGGACACTTATGGATTCCTTCATAATTAGTTGGGGAATGTATAATAAGATGATAAGAAATCCATATTTCGGAAATGGGGATTCACATGGAAATGTGTTCTTTCAGGAATCTATTATATCAACTATGGTATTTCAAATGAAACTAGGAATGCTGCTCCTCTTTGATGTAGATCATTCTAGGCTCGACGAGGATGCACCAGGTGGAGAAGGGGCCTGAGAGCATCTTTTGATGCCTCTTGGCCAAGTCAAGCGCAATGTCTACTGCTTTAGTTTATTTCCTTATTCTGCTACAAGTATTTTACTTATTCAGTCCAATCTCTTAGTTTTTATGTTTCCTTATTCTATTAAAAATGTTGGATTTGCTTTCCTTATCCAGTCAGGACTTATAGTTAGGTTTTATTATTTCATGTTCTTTGTCATTCAGATGAAGGGTGGTACGTTTGATTTAATAAATAACAGGGAGTGTTCTGTTCGAAATTTGATCTTGCTTTATTGCTTGATTGTCATGGTTGTGGCTTTTCTTGTTTTCTGACTGCGTCACTCTTCCTTCCCCATTCCCTTGTACTAGGCTCCACCTTATGAGCGTTTTAAGTTACCAGAAAGCACCATGGTGTAGAGATGTCCTTTTATTTCTTGTCCGTATCATTAAATTCTGTTATGCACTTTCTGAGATTGAAATTATTTACTGATCAAACATTAGTGTCAATATTTTAGGGAACCTCTCATTACTAATGTCATGTGGAGGAACTTGATAATTCAGGTATCAAGCTTCTGTGTTAACTATATTATTAAGTTTTTTATATTTGGATGGAAACTAAAATACTTCATTAAGCCCTTGTTTGGGCTCCATTTTAACGAGGTTTTGGGAAAAATGTATTTTGGAATAGTAATTTTTTTGAGAATGCACAATTAAAAATGAAGGAAAAGTTTTGGATTTACGTGTAATATTATCTTATTGAAGAATATGTGATTGAAAAGAAGAAAGAGAAAAATGTATTAAATTTAAAATGGAGCCCAAACATGGACTAAATATCTACGTTCTAATTGTTTGCGGTTTAATGATTGCAGGCTCTATATCAAGTGACTGTTCTCCTAATACTGAATTTCCGGGGAAGAAGCATTCTGAATTTAGAGGATGAATCGGATGACCGAGCTTTCAAAGTGAAGAATACAGTGATATTCAATGCATTCGTCCTTTGTCAGGTAATGCATTGGGACATGAAAGTGTTAAATCTTTTGCTTCATAGAGCAAAGTGTAGATATCTGCAATGCTGTTGAACTCACTCACTCACTCTCTCTCTATCTCTATGTTCTATATGTCGCAGTTTTTGTAATTGGAATATTCAGTCTGCTTTGACAATAATGATCATTTGATTTTGTTGTTCTTGACCGGCAAGTGAAGGGTTGAGGATTCTCTGTCTCACAATATGCATGTTATGCTGATATTATCAACAAAATATTGAAGAACATGAATCTGTGTGAAATTATGTATCTACTTATCGTATTTTTGCCCCTGCTCGGTAGATTTATAGCAGGCCTTTTCTGATTTTGTTATACTTGACCGGCAGGTGAAGAGCTGAGGATTCTCTGTCTAACAATATGTATGTTGTTCTGATATTATCAACAAAATATTGAAGAACATGAATCTGTGTGACGTCTATGATGGGATCGATTATGCAAAACTTGGGACGACTCCACTTTGTTCTGTTTTTAAGTTTAAATATGAATCTAGTTGAAATCATTTTGCTGAAGCTGCTCTGCACTTTTATCTTTAATTTGCCAATTTTTGAACTGCTGTTTTCCGCGTGCTTTACCTAATTTCTTTTGTTTATAATTACAGATATTCAATGAGTTGAATGCTAGAAAGCCTGATGAGATCAATGTGTGGAAAGGGGTTACTAAAAACCGACTTTTCATGGGAATAGTTGGGCTTACAGTGGTTCTTCAGGTTATTTCTCTTATCTTGGCTATTTCTTGTACAAGATGCCCCAAAATATCTTGAAATTTATAAATCTACTCTTGCTGTTCAGGTTATCATAATATTTTTTCTTGGGAAGTTTACTTCAACAGTTAGACTCAGTTGGAAATTGTGGCTTGTTTCCGTTGTCATCGGTATAATCAGGTTTGTTTCTCATTTTACCTTGCATTTTGGCTTACAACTTTTAGCTGGTATTTCTCAACTGTACATTATTTTAGTTGATAGTCTATCGTATTTGTTAATACTTTTTTACTGATACACGTTGAAGATACTATTTCTTTACATTAAGTCATTAACGGTTGCATCAATCCTGAAAAGGTGTCGTTGGGTCTATAATTGCCCCACTATGTGGATGTCCTCGTATTATTCTCGTATCTGGCATGAAAATCCACTTTAATTTTTACTTGATCAGCTGGCCTCTAGCCATTGTTGGGAAGCTAATTCCTGTTCCAGAGAGACCTTTCAGTGAATTTTTTATGAAACAAATACGTAAAGAAAGAGAATCAAGAGGTAAAGAAAACTTTTGTGAGTTGAATATGAGGGGAATATGCGCTTCTTCACCACTATGAGTTTGACTTGATCTTCTTTTGTTATCCAGGTTAAATTGAGTAAGTGGAAAAAGAGAGCTTCTGGGGTCATCTTTTTCCGTAGGTGGGGTGCAATAATAGCTAACTTTTGGATAGATACAGATCAGTATAGCTCAAATCTAACCTTGCGATTTTAAGTATTTAGTCTTCCATCAAACTGACTTGTACATTTCCGTGGTGAAAATACGGAGTTGCTTTTGTTTATACAGTGAAGTTTTAATGTGTTCTTTATCAACTAATGAGATATAAATGATCAAGAAATTATTTTTATATAAGTACAGTTACATAGATTTTTGCATTCTGGAATTGGTTGATTTGTGTATGTTGAATGGTTTTTATGCGTTTTGTCAATAATTGTTGGATGGTTGCCTATTCTACAGAATTTGCATTCAGAATCCACTTATTTGTGTGGATGCTTCTTATGCTGTTTTAGCAATGGTTTTCGAGGGTTGATTTCATTCCATGGTCCCGGTAAACAGGGCAATCTCACATATTTATGTGCTTTAGTTCTCGTTATTGTGATTCTACTGTCATCAGCCATACAGAAAAGTAACATTGGCTAACATTTGCAGACTTCAGCATGCATTTACAACCATTTTGGATGGTGTATTCTGCGTGCCTTATGCAACTGAACTTTGGTCGATTCAGTTTCACTTTTCATTTGAATTACTGTCAGTCAGGGTAGTTGTGATCACTACTTCAATGGGTGGATCCCTCGAGGCAACATTAGTCTCAAATTGAGTGTCACATTTTGGGAATTCTACAGCCATGCTCAAAGGTGGCACAAATCCTTCTCTAGGAAAATTTTGATTCCACTTGGGGGACCTTTTCGCTTGTACATTTCGTTAGAGAGGGAGATGGTCCAGGACTAATTTCATCCTTACTGGTATGAAGCTCAAAGGACTCAGGAGAGCATTCATAGCATTTCTTTGGCTGCATTTCATTAAAATGAATCCTCTTTCTCAAGGATCTCTTGAACCCCAGGAGAGAGGGTTACTGCATCCTACAATTCCATGTTGGAACCAATGTTCTATATGAAGTTTGTTAAAGAAAAAAAGTAGCTATTGGACGTATGAATTGGATTAGCTGAATTTGAAATATGACAAGGGTCGAAAATGTTTGAAGGAGCTTGACTCGGGGAGGCAAGTGGTGGCTCGGCTTTTCATGGTCAGGTTTTGTAGTGTTGTGGAAATTTGGATGTTTCATAGGCATCTTTGGCATTCTAGACATTACTAAAGAACTTGAGAGTACTGACTAGTGCTTTCACCACATATCAAATACGCCATCACTGTTTCACGTGGAAAAATGGCTTCAAAGACATCACCTAACGGTTGATTGGTTTAGGTTGCAATCATTTCATTTTACAGAAATCAGAGCACAATATGCACTCTGAAATCGACAAACTGGTCTAGTTCCAGATTGATTCCCGAAATTTACTAGTTCAACGTCCATTAGCAAAACATTGATGCACACATGCACAGGTACCAACTGAGACAGAGACTAATCTGCACGAAACATAGAGCAGTTTTTTATGAATAAGCTACAAATTCTAGTACAGAAACTTGTGCCTGAGAAGATAAAAACTTGGATGAATGGCAGTGACGAGTCTTAAGAAATAATTTTCTCTCATTTCTGAAAATCTCATGTGTACACAACAAATTTTTTCTTACAGTTTATTGCATTATTAGGGTATATTACAACTCAACTCACAGATAAACAGGTCTCTTGCATAGTAAAAGAGAACAAAGAGTGGGGTAACCAGAGACGTCTGATGTCTAGCTCTGACAAGTTATTTATACTCTTCAAAACCAGTTTCTTGTCTTTATTTTTGAACTATGATAACTAACGATGAGCAAGGAATAAGGATAATGTAAAACTATGCTAATACACTATGCTTAAGCTCTATGAAAAATAGTAATGGTAAAATCAAGAGCTCTTCAATTGCACATAATAAACTCAATAGGATACATGGGAACAAGCCATTTGAAAAGTTTAATCCACACTTACGGCTTCATTTGGATCGTAAATTGTAGTGAGAACAAGGAAAAGACGAGCCAGAGTGGACTGATTCCCACCACTTCTTCTTCCTTCCCCCTTGCCCGTGTTTAGTTTTCTTACAGATGCAGAGAGTTTTCTCAATATGAAAATCAACTGCTGAGAGTTTCGTAGAGCAGACAATGAAAATGATGCATAGCCATCTCGACATTTGGACTGTATCGGCCAATGTTGTATGCCGGAGACTCAAGGCCCCGTTGAACAGCTTCACTTAAAATTATGTCTTCCATCTGCATATAGATTTCGTAAACACATTTAACCATGAAATATGCAAGCACTGATTGTCGGAAAAAAGGTGTCTGACCTGCACTTTCTCACTGTCCTCCAAACTCTTTTCAATAAAATCACTGTTATCCTGAGATAAACAATTGTCAAAGAACAGTATGTTTGTGAACCTACCCAGAGCAAAGCTAAATATCTGTCATACGATTGGCATTTTCAGCTGGAGAAACATAATTTGCAGTCTCATTTGTCACAGGCGTATGCATAAAACACAAGCAGAAATGATAATGTCCATAGAAGGAATATCAAATTTGCATGACCCTACATATTTGCCCATTTGGGATTCTCTTGAAATTTTCAGTAGTATTTATAGTGCATCGTTGTAACAATTGTATAATCTGACTCACATTAGGCAAATGATAACAAATGAATGGGGTAAAAGGAAAAGGACTGATTCCATGGAGGAGCATACATCAACAGTTCTTTATAAAGAAAACGTGGACAATCAAGGGGACAAAAATTTTTGGTTTTGTTTATTAATTCCATGTTAGCATGAAATATCAATGCCAAGATCATTAATAAACCTGGAGAGTAGTTAAAAATAAACACCATAACACGTCTTTCCAATTTCCATAATTCATTTATTTTGCAATCGATACATCCAACCTGGAGACGAAAGGATCTTTTTATCATGCTACAAAAGTTCTAGATATAATTTTGGGATACTAAGATATTTATATTTCATGGGATCATTTTCATCTAGGCATCATGAAATCTATGAGGAAAGGAACTTACAGTAAGAGAAGGATCAAGAAAATAATCGAATATCACTTGGCATTTCCGTGGTCCCAATGGGACTACGAGGTTGGTATCCATCCATGGTCCATACCTAAGGTACAGAGAAAATAAGGGTGCTATGAACCAAATATGATAAGACAACAAAAACAAATAATTGATACATTTAAGTACTGATCACTGACCTATTAATCATAAAGTTTGGATAGACAAAAGCATATAATGCATTTGAGCCAAGTCGATCATAATCTTCTTCACTATTCACGGCACCACCATCACAACTTTGGATGCTAACTTTCTCAAACATCTTCACAATTTCAAGAACAGAGTTACATATATGAACCAGAGTATAATAATAGGGATAATTGCAGCAACGGCCCCAAACCTTTCAGATTTTTGCGCATTTACCCTAACATTTGATTTGTGCCAACGGAGGTCCCAAACCGTTAATAAATATGCAGCGGAGGTCCAAATGGATGGTTTTCCATCCATTTGACCGTTAGTTTGACCGAAATAGTGAACTTTGACTCATTTTGACAAAATTGAAAAGGGCAAAATTGTAACTTTACAATTAAAACATTAAATAAATTAATTAAAAACCCAAAAATTAAAAATAAATTTATCACCCCACCCTACCTCACTTCACCCCACCCTACCATATCCCACCTACCCCATCTCATCTCCTTCTTCTTCCCCAGTGGTCACCGTGGCCGGAGTAAAACCATCACAGTTGGGGCTCCTCTACTACCTATCGTAAGCTAAAAAGGCATCCCAAAACCCAAAATTTCCTCCCTTGAATCCATCTTCTCCTCTGCAAAATCGCGACACTGAAGAAATCCAAAAGCAGCCAC
>CAIGRB010146664.1:12271-35188 GCA_903798255.1 Fraxinus quadrangulata
AATAGTGTTTTTTTTTTAATTTTATCTTATTTTAATTATTTTAAGGTATAAAAGGCAAAGTTACCATTTTGCCCTTTTTGAATTTGTCAAAAGTCCATTTTTTGGTCAAACTAACGGCCAAACCATCCATTTGGACCTTAAAGGTTTGGGACCTCCGCTGGCACAAATCAAAGGTTAGGGTAAAGTGCGCAAAAATCTGAAAGGTTTGGGACCGTTGCTGCAATTATCCTATAATTATATAAAAGAAAGTTGACAGTAAACAATTTGAATCATATATGTGGAAGCATGGATGCATAAACTAGTGTATGATATGCAGCTAGGAGAAACAGGACAATTTTTTTTTCCCTTAATACTGTCCGATGCTAACCATTCCTTCTTACCAAACATGCTAATAAGCTATGACTTCTGGTAGCACTACAAAATAATGTAAATAAATTTCCAAGCAATGAAGAAAAAATATCCATAAACACTGGGAAAGTTAGTTTAAGAAGTGGGCATACCTTGATAGAATATGACTCTAGATTGAGACCAGATGCAAGACCTTTATGTGCATATGGAACATGATAACCTCCATCTAAGTAGTTGTCGCAGAATACCTTCAGAAGAAAATCCTATCAATCCTGATTGATCCGTGATCATATATTTTAGTTTTGCACCATTGGATATAAAAGTAGTGAAAACTATCTTTTTAGCCAGTTAAAATTGATAACAAGATTTATTGAATGAAAATTAGAGGAGCCCAATCTTATTTTGAATAAGAAACAGAAGATAAGATGAAATAGTACATGGACTAGTTTGACAAAGAATATGATGAAAGTCAAACCTTCCAGTTACATTCAATTGTATATTCACGTCGACAAACATAATCCAGTGAATCATCAACACCATTTGCACTCAGTAGTTCTGCTGGAGTACGCAGCCATTCATTTCCCACGACATTGGTATCAAAATCTTCTTTAGGCAAACCTCCTTCAAAATTAAGTAACACAAACGGCCCCCAAATGGCAACTCTAATGGGAACAAGTCCCATTTCCTGCCTTTCATATGATCACATTAAAAAGCCAAAATTAGTAAATTACCAATCCATAAGAAAACTGCAGAATACGAATAGCAATGAAATAGACGAGGTTGTTGCATACATTCACTTTGAAGTTCTTGATTCCAGTTATTCTTGTTGCTTTCAAAAGTGCTCCATCCAACCCATAAGTCCATCCCTGTAAGGACGAAAAAACAACGAAAACATTTACATTCATCGATTAGGATTTGAAACTTTAAAAAGTTGCAGTATGTTATAGATGTCTAAAACATGAACTTTGATCTGACTGCTTCACCGGAATTTCAGTGCTCCTTGATATTGCAAGAAATTATTAAATTAAATGCATTTTTCGGGCGAATTTAGAGCAAGTATATGCTCAATATGACATGGGGTATTATTAGCATATGAAAGAATGAGAAAATAGTGAACGTTTCCCCATTGACACGTTATTTCCTTTAACAAGCATTATTCATATTTAAGAACGTATTCTTTCCAGTCATAAATATAGAATTACCATAAGAAATGGATGTCAGTATCAATTAGACTTCAAAACATGTTCCAAGAATATTAAATTGACATGCAGCTGATCATTATTTATTGTGGTAAACTCAAACCTCTTATAAATTTCTGTTTTGCAGTTCACTAAGTTCTGCCAACTTGGTAATATTTAAGTTGCTATCTGTAATTCCTATATGCTATATGAGATACAAAATAGTAAGAGATGAAAGAGAGATGAAGACCTTAAAAAGTATGGCCAGTAACTGATCATAAAGGGAAAATAAAATGCATCTAAAAAAATTGAATTCCATATGAAGTGTGAGCTTAATAATACATGCACAATCCTGTAGATCTGTTTTAAGCAATTAACAACTCACATGATATGGGCAGACAAAGCATGATTTATTCCCAGTTCCAGAGGCAAGAAGGGATGCATGATGACGACACACATTGTGAAATGCACGTAATGTGCCACTTTCATCCCGACACACCACATATTCGATATTCCCCAATCTGCTGCAGTAACTAATTAGCTACCTTAAAAAAAAAGTTCATTCACACACCTTTGTCGTCGTCATTTTTACAAGCAATACACCCATACATATACCTCTATTTCTCCTCTTTTCTCTCCAATTGTCATGTGCATTTCTTATGTGAATCACGGAAGAGTAAGAATTGGAAAAAATTAAAATCATACCTCTTTGGCTACTACAAGCATAAAAACACTCTAAAAGTCTTACTACAGTTACCTGCCAGTGAAAAATTGCCCAGGCTCTTTAATCTGTTCAATGTATCCTGACAAATACAATTTAATGAAAAATGGTAAGCATCAGAGACATCGAAAAAAAATTACTTCAGCTTAATTTTCCCAAACTAGACTGCAAATTTGACATGTCTGTGATCCTAAAGGATGATAAGCAAAGTGGTGCTTCACTATTTTTGTGATTGTTTCGCTTTTAAGTAGTCGCATTGGGACTGGTTGGGATCACATACATACTGCCTGTAGCAGATTTTTCCACATAAACTGTGAAACATTAGGTACTATACAAAACTGTTGAAACCACATAATCCTGCAATTTGGAATAAATACTGTTCCAGCACAGACAATTTCAACCGTGGAAGAACGTGTTCTCTCTTTACACTTGAAGGTTAAAATATTTATTTGGGTTCTCAATTTCTTGGACAAAGAAAACTTACCATATTCTATTTCGCACCTTAAATGAAAATAGCGGATACACGCAAACACATGGAGACGCGTAGACATACATAGCCAAGATTAGAAGTCTTCTCAAATTTTTTTAATTTTTCATTTTATCGCAAAGAAAAAAGAAGTATGCGAAGTGTACCAACAGGATGCCAGCCTCTGCAGAATACTTGATCAAGCTCAAGAGAGTAGAAATCAGGGTCTGTGTACCAGGAGCTTGGTGGGGTCCACGCCTCTTCTACTGGGATTTTGGGATTGAACTCTTGGACCAAATTTCGAGCTTTACCATAAAACTTCTCGCCCACTTTTGAGTTCTTTGAGTGTGAAGTTACATGGGATGATGAGATTACTTGAAAAGATTTACTGAAATTATTGTTGTTGAATTGAACCCAGTTTTTGGGTTTCTCGATGAAATGAATACGAGGGTGTTTTAGAATTTCTGGGAACTGGGTGAGCTTCTGCGTCGTGATCATAGCAACCATGGAGATTCTTACTATGTTCTCTGATGGGTTGGACTTTTGGCTATGTTTTGGCCAAAATTATTACTTTCAAGTGAATAAAAGTTTTTAGATAAATAATAGTTTTATTGGTTAAAAATAGAAATAAAGTTAAATTGTTTTTATTAAAATAAGTAAATTTTTATTTATAAGTAGAAAAATTAAGTTATTTAAACACGATTCTAAGTTAATTATATGCTGACTTCTTGGTTGATTATGTAAATAGCTTTGGATTGTTTGTGTCCCCTTTCATAGATATAAAAGAATAATAATTGTCATAGGGTTTGAGATTGTTTATATATTCTATTCATATTTGACGTATGACTATTCAATTTCAAGATTCATTCGAAGAATTAGTTGTGCTTTGCTTTGACACGGGAGACCTAAATGAAAACATCCATCTACATTTGTGGGATGGATTTGTTTTTTCATTCAATTTTCAAGGGATAAATGAACTATTTGATTTATGAAATTTATGCATTATTCTAAACATTTTTATTTCTCTATAATTTTTAAATATATGTTTCCATTCTTTTGACCATCTTTAGTGCATAACACGTTCTTGTATTTCTCTTGTTTGAACTTTTTAACTAGTCGAATTTTAATTTTAATCACACATTTCATAAGATCCCCAAATTTTTAGCAATTTTTCAATCACATATTTTGTTAACTTTTAACAAAAATTGCTAAAATTTTTATCAAAAGATTTGCCATGTAAACCTATAACTATATATAATTTGTACGAAACCAATTGTTTTTCAATGTTATTATAATTCTATTATGTAAAAGTTAAGAGAAGTTAAATATAACGATGAATATATACGTGTTTTACTAATATATACAACACGTAATAAACAAGCACAGAATGAATTTGATTACTTACTTTACAAGAAGCGCAAACACAGGTGAATTATTTCATTGTTCATTGACTTTTGTCTGTACTAGAATGTCATTGAACTTCAATTTGGTCGCTAAATTTTTAAAAGTGAAGTTGCTGGCATGGCGAAAGGAAATTCTACATGGCATAATAATGCCATTAACTTTGTCCAACTAAACAACCTATGTTCTCCAAATGGTACTCAACTTTTTCTCATGTAATTGAATGATCATTGAACTTTTAAAATATTTTTCCATGGTTACTGAATTTTTTAAATTGTTATCAGGATCAACTTTTATATTGCATAAAAATGAATACAGATGGTTAATGAAATGCCACTTTTCAACAAATTCAAATATGACATTCTTCTCAACCATTTATGTGTTAATTTTGTAGGACACACAAATTCAATTCTTACAATATTGGTATCAATTTAAATGACGATGTATAGCACATAGAAAATGGGACTTGTCGAGCATTCCACGTGCACATGTTATTCAAAGTATTTTTTACTAAAGAAATTATTGTGTTAACCATGTCCATAATTACTATAAAGTCATACTGTTATGAAAACGTTATAAATCACATCAATTGACAGTTGTGGCTTGAAAACTTTATAACTCACCCACCCGAATAAACTACTAAATTCAAAGTAACATGACATGCAATATTTGTGGTTGAGAAGGTCACAATAAGAAGCATCATATGAGAAGTTATGCACTAAGGTTAGTAATGACTTTCTTTTTTATACAGGAGGCGAAGGAAACAAAGGAACTGAATGAAAACATACGAAAAGTAAGATCCTTGTCTGTCAATCAAAAGTGCAGAGAATTGGTCATGTAGCCATGGCATGAAGTGTGGTTTAGAAGGTCAATTTAGAGAAGTATCACATGGGAAGTCATGCATCGAGTTCAGTAATAACTTTCTTTTTATATACAAGAGGAGATACCGTCAACTTCACAAGATGATTGTCGAGAAGAATGTCACATTTAGAATTTGTTGAAAAGTAAGACTTACTCCAATATCTTGGTGGCCATTCCATACCATTTGTGAATCTTTATACAATTATAAGTGAATCTCGATCAAGTTTAAAAGTTCAGTAGTCATACAAAAATATTTGAAGTTCAATGACCCTCAGTAACACATTTAATAGTTTGAAAGCGTGATTTATCCATTGTATAAAGTCATGGGCATTAATCTCCATGTCAACATCTTCAACAGAGTTCAGGCGACGAATAAAAATCACTTTTATTCGTTCAGTGAGTGGAAAAACAAATTAAAATTAAATGATCAGTGAAATAATTAACTCAAGCAAACACCGAGATACACTACTCACTAAGCCTTTGAAGTGACAATAGGTTAAATTATTACGAGTCTTGAACATGAACACGAACAAATCCAAATGAGAAAAGCCATGAATTTTCATCTTGATGATCATGCAGCTGAACAATGACGAAAGAGTTTATTAGAAGTTTTTACAAGGATTTATGCATGGGATAAATACCGACTAGCTTTTTTCCCCTTGTCTTGTGGGCATTGCGTACTCGAGTTCGAATGGGAAGAGGACGATGGACATACACATAAATTGTTGTAAAGATGTAGAAATTGGGTCATTTTCTGTAACCAACATTAGGCAATTCTTTAAAGTCCATCAGTTGTTAGCATTAGACTGTCACTGCACAATACATATTTAAGCTCTTTAACAAAAACAAGAACGTGCAATATGGTTTTCCGAGTTATGTATGGGGAAAGATTGTCACTAGCCATCTTTGAAGTTTTTTCAGGAACAAATATGTGCATTTTCGACTGTGATATACTGGTATAAAGACATCACTTTACGAGCAAATGTTGAAGTTAATGAACAACTGGCATAGAATCAGCAGGCACAATCTATTACAATTTCAATGGTATGCGGAGAGGTTCACAACCGAGAACACAAAATAAAGTAACAACTAAAGAACAACAGGGTTATCAGTAAACGAGTTATGGAATTAAAATAGATGGATTCTGCATATTTTCAATAATTATCCATTATACATAAAAATTTACCATCTCTAGATTGATATATTTAGAGGAGCAGCAGCTCATGTCGAAAAATCCGCAAGGGATCACTTGAAACATCATCTTATTTAGGCAAGAAGAGCATGAACTGAGCATGCTATGCACGAGTTTACAAATGAAATTAAAAGCTGTAATTCCTTCGTGGATTTACAAATTAAATTAAAAGCTATAATTCCTTCGACTGAAATTCGAAACACAAATAAGAAGTGCATGCATTACCTTTGTAAATGTGTTGGGGAAATTATTCCTCAATTCATCGAGCCTACCACGCCATCCTGTTTGAGTCAAGTATATCGTTGTTTCTTTGTGAAAACCAATCTTGAGTAATTCACCAATTTCTTTAGCGTTATGACAACATATACTTGAATCAACATATTCGTGTCACCTCTTCTTTCCCAGCATATCAAACCTCAAGTCCATCGCTACAAAGCGCCCACCAGTTGTCTGGCCCATAGTGTCTCAACCATCGAATCGAACAATCCCTATAACTCTGCTTGCAACTTGAGACTTTCAAATGTAGCCGGGCACGGATATCCATCCATTTGAGCACATGGTTTCTTTTAACTTTGCCATGGATAAGGAATCGAAGTAAGTTGTGAGCCTCAAGTTTCTTTTAGTCCTAAATATGGATTCTATTTTTGAAGTAATGAAATCCTCTGAGACCATATGAGGGACTCTCACAGCAGTGAATTTCATGCTTGATATTTCAGTTGGCTGAACCCTGGCTATTTGGACTACTGCATTATCTACAAACTTCTTGACATCATAAATTTCTCCAAAATCTCTGAAAATGATTCACATATGATACAAATTTTGTTAAAGTTTTCTTTACAACTTTCTTTCCTAGGCTTGTGAAGCATGCACTTCAATCAAATAGTAAGCATCTCGTATGAAACAAACTTCAGAGAATAATAACCACGTTGTGGAGTGAACCAAAGATTTCATTGCCGGGGGACATTGCTTTTATTAATTCTTTTGTTTTTCCTTTTGATTTTCACAGGACTCATCTTTTGATGTTAAAAGATTTTGTAGCATTATATCTAAGATATTGGTCTAATTAAAGAATAGATGGGTTTGACATCATCAACAATCTAAAGGAAAATGTAACCATAGATTCTTGTTGATATGTGCAAGGACTCACTTTTTTTCCCGGAGTTTAGTTCCTCTGATGTCAGGAAGCACAACTGTTGCTCCAAAATGCCTAGCCACTCCCACAACATTTACAATCTGAGAGCAAATAAGAAAGTGTCAACATGACTAAAAGCAAACCAGCTTAAGAATGTAGGATTCTGGTTATGAAGTAGTGTGAATGTGCCTTTAGTAGAGCTGAAATATTTGCTGCTTAAAATCTTTGAATTTAAGCTGTCAATCCCTTGTATCATCATGAATTTTTATTCGAATAAGCAGAAGCACTAATCAAATTGGTAGTTATGTACGTGACTGTTTCTCGTAGATGCCTTGATACAGTCACGATAATCAGGGGCTTGGTCTAATGGTCAAGAATCTAGCTATAAACTCGTATACTGGCTTCAAGCCCACATAGTCTTCAACAGCTTACCATTGTCCCACCAGTCAAACAAACAAACAAATGAGAGAGAGAGAGAGAGAGAGAGAGAGAGAGAGAACTACAAGCATGGCTTTCTACTGATAACATACGCCTAGCTGCGCCAGGCTGACCCATGTGGACCAATTATTTCAATAAACTGCCAACACAAGTAACGGTATCGAGAAGCATGGTTTTCTACTTATAACATATGCCTTGCTGTGCCAGTCTGGCCCTTTTGGACCAATGTTTTTAATAAAAGTCCAAAGCGAGTAACAGTCCAGAGATGCATTGCGCGGCAGGCAGAGGATTTTCCTGGCTGATGGACTGTGCTGGTTAGGAAGGTGGGCCAAACCTACTTTATACCTCTCATACATTCATACCTCAAGGCTCCCTTTTCTCTCGGTGTATACCTCAAAGAAAATGATGGAAAAGTAGCATACCTGTGGAGCATGATACTCCAAGCCATTACTCAATGAAAAAAAGACATATCCACCAAACGGCTTCCCTTCTACAAAAGAAACAAAAATAATGAAGATTGAAGCAGCAGCTACAACTCGAAGTTTCCATTAAATGTAAGTCATATTTAAAGACTTACCTAATGAGGGAACTCTCCAGCAAGGTTTCCATACTTCATTTTGGTCTTTCCACTGACCAAAACTAATTTCAGTCAGTATAAACCATTGTTCCTTGCTTGCATTGCACTGGTGGATGCTCTGCAGTACCTGGATAGTTTCCTGTAAAAAATATGAATCTTTGAGCTTATTTTGAGCCAGAAATTCTATTTTCAGTTTAGGACATTTACTAGCTGCACATCAAGTTTTTAGAGATCATTTCAGTCTATGATCAGAATCTCAATATAGAAAGTTAAAATGTGAGTACAGAAATAAAAGCCACTACAATGCAGGACTAGCCATCCTATAGCTTAGATAACACACATACGGGGTTTTATCACATAAATGATAATAATATATATTTCATGGGGACTTTGCTGCAGAATTGTAATTCTTTGTCAAGAACACTACATCAAAGCACGCGTTTACAGATAACTTTTAAGGCAAAATCTCTGTAGCCCTTTGAAAACAAGTATAATTAAAACTTCAAAATAACACACGTGATTAGAAACAAAAGAGAGGAAGAAAAGAAGGCATTTCAAATCTTTTCTTCACTTCTTTGCTCCCTTGGTTTTGATTGCATAATAACTTGTCTTGTAATCCAATCTTTCTTTGGCTGAAATCTCATTTAGAAGATCTAATTTGTATGAATCTCTATTGGTTTGATATCCATAATGGCAATGGTTTCAGTATTTCAAAGATAGAATCGTGCGATATATAAACACAAAGAAGAATGTCTAACTGTGACTTCAATTGGCACACGTTTCTCAATGCGGTGCTGGTAATAAAAATCAACGTAATCGATATCTAGCCGCTTCAAGCTGGCCTCACAGGCTGACATAGGCAGGGTCTCCATGTATGACCATCTGCCCATCCTATTATTTAAGCTTAACTTTGTAGCCAACTCTACTATCTTCCTCATCCCATCCTTCAAAGCCTGTGCAATTTGATGCCCAACAGTACTTAAACATTAAACATTCATGTATTACAGAGGCGTTTGTAAGAAGTGTCCTGCAGAAAATTCTTGAAAGATTTACCTTCTCCAGCAAAATTAAAATCAGGCAGTTTATTCAAATCAATATATAATACAAAGAAAATGAAATATGGAATTAAAAAGCTAAGCTGCCATCAAAACTACATCCCGCAATGTCATAAAATCCTAGTTTCTACATTTAGTCAAACTATATGCACCCAACTTGCTCAAAAATTGCACAGTAATCAGTGTAGCTGGAAATTAAGTGCAGATATCATTCTTGTAGTGTAAACATAAAATCTCAAATGAGTAAGAATAAAAGTATCTATCAAGGTGTATGGATGTAAATATTGACCTCAAATGAGCAATTCTATCATTTAAAGTTCGAATGAGCACTTAGATTCTAAGACGAGTAAACAATCCCACATTGCATAAATATAAAATTAATAGATGTAAGCTACTTCTCTTAACATGATTGATGACTCAATATATAGGCTTCTGTGAACAAATATGTGTGGGTGTGTGGAGTGGGTAGCAAGTACAGGAAGCGTAAGGACTTTGCCGAGAAGGATTTCGTTGGTGAACAGACATTAAACGTCGGAGGTGTCAAGGAAGGTAACCCAAGGGCACGCAACATCTACATGTACTTAATGGACTTAGTAAAATTAATTGTCTAACAATTATCCAATTCATGGTTTTACTTTTTTTTATCAGTTAGCTCTACCTTGCCTTGCTTTAATTGTATTTGGCTTTCTTTTCTTAGATTACTTTCAAATGCTTCTCATTACTGTTCCAATTAAAAAGGCGGCCAATTAATTATTTACCAATAACAAAATATTTTCGAAGTCTATTCATTATCGCATCAAAAGAACTTTTTCCAAAAATACTACAAACGTGATATGTTATTATCGGAATTTATTAATTATGAAAAAAAATAGGATACAATTATTTCTAAAAGGAATTAAGAACCAAGAGATTTCTTATAATTACAACTTATGTAAAGATACTTGTTTAATATGTTGAGGCGTATCCCTATCAATAATTATCAAGGAGAGGGGAATATTCAATATATGGAAAAAGCTCTGGATCAAAAATATCTGGATTGAAAAATTATCAATTTTGACCTTAGACAAAAAGTTGATATTAAAGCCAGGATCATAATTGATGCCATTAGTAATCAAAACACTCCTATTGTTATTTGTTGCTAATAATCATCAAATGATTAACTAAAAAATATTTTTTATCGTATGATTGCAGAAACGGATCCACCAATATCCCCTAAAATATTTATGGATTGGATGGGGATGAATGAAAAAAATACTAAAGCAAGAGTTTAAGCAAATTACTTGTTTTAAATTGGATTAGAATTTAAAACAGTAATCAAAATCAAAATCAAAAGATCGATGAAAAGCAAAAGCAAAGTTTTTTAATAACATTGAATAAAAAATAAAGAATTGAAATCAAGAAGATAAAAAACCCAAAAGCCAAGGGATTTTGGATCTTCCAAACCTAAATATAGATATTGAAGAAGGTTATGCGAGCTCCGGCATGAAAGGGTAGAAAGAGAGAACAATACAAAATCATTTCTTAAGCCGAACGTACACGGACTAACAAAGTATACTTTGAACAAAACATAGGTATTTTGCCCGACTTTGCTATCCATGAAGAGTAACACAATATTTGCTTACTATAACATGGGAGTATTATTATTTACTCTATGAATGGACAGTGAGGAAATGTTTTCTAGATGACAAATTGTTTCTTTCAACATGCATTATAAAAGAATATTTTATATTTTTTGGCATAAAATAACAATTACTATCACAAAATGATGTCAGTATCTTCAAATCGTGCTTCAACAATTATAAATTGACATGCAGTGGATCATTTTCCATTTTCATCCTCACACACCATATGCTCGATATTTTCCAATCTGCTTCCTTAACTAATTAGCCACCTTGAAAATAAAGGCTCACTCATATACCTTCTCATATTGTTACTTTTACACGTAATACCCCCATACACATACTTTTTTCCATCTTTTCTCATCAGAGACATGCATTTTTTTTTTTTTTTACACTGGAAAGTAGGAATTAGAGATATTACTATTTGTACCTCTTTGGTTACTAAAAACAGAAAAACAATCTTACTACAGTTACAAGCATCGGAGACACTGATACAAAATAAGTCAGAATAATTTCCCCAAGTGGACTGCAAATTTGAAAATTTGGTGATCCTTAAGAAAATGATAAGTGGATTGGTCCTTCACTATCCTTGGGGTTGTTTTGCTTGTAACTAATCACGTTGCAATTCTTTGAGATCGTATAAACACGGCTTGTTGTAGAATTTTCCACATAAATCTGAAACATTAGTTACTATATAAAATGCCAGAACCACATGCTTATGCAATTGCACCTTGATTTAACATAAAAATGTTGTTTCTAGCTCAAACAATTTCCATAATGGAATGAACATATTCCCTCTTTACATTTAAAGGGTAAAATTCAAATTATTTGGGTTCTAAAATTCTTTTACGAAGTAAAAAAAATTAATTCTAATTTTGCTTCTTAAATAAAACGAATATATAGTTTATGCAAGTACAGATCTATTACACATATGCATATAAAAAAAACCTAGTCGCGTAATGCATAAATAATTTAAAAACAAACAAAAAA
Source organism: Fraxinus quadrangulata (assembly GCA_903798255.1). Lineage (NCBI taxonomy): Eukaryota > Viridiplantae > Streptophyta > Magnoliopsida > Lamiales > Oleaceae > Fraxinus > Fraxinus quadrangulata. The sequence goes on from CAIGRB010146664.1 coordinate 24,250, forward strand.
ATAAAAAATAGGGTCCACAGTCGTCCACACTAGAAGTTCAATTAGAAGTATGTGTACTGTACCACAGGATGACAGCCTCTGTATAATACTTGATCAAGCTCAAGAGAGTATAAATCTTGTTAAAGATCTCGCTTCTACTACTGCGATTTACGGATTGAACTGTTGGACAAATTTTCGAGCTCTAGCGTAAAAAAATTTGCCCACTTCTTGGTTTTTTGTGTTTGAGCAAATACATGCATCAGTTTCAAGGGATTATGAGAAACTTGAAAGAATTACTGAAGTCATTGTTCTTGAATTGAGCACAGTTTAGGGTTTCTTGATGAATTGATTATGTGGGTGTTTTCGCATTTTTTTGGAAGCGGTGGAGAGGGGTTAATTACCAGAATACGTCGTTTGACGGGAAGAATGGAATTTGTGTTTGATTGGTACTCCCTCACGTTGAATTTCTTAATTAAAAATATTTTATTTTATTCTTTTACTAATATATTCTTATATAATTTACCTAGTTAATAATTTCAACATTAAATTTACTATTATTTGTTGAAAATTAAATAGGGATAAACTTGAAAAATTCTCGACAAAAATTATTTTTTCAATAACATTAAATAAAATTTATTAATCCGTGTGAAAAATGAAACAATCCTATATATATGGGACGGAGGGAGTATAATTTTTCATTTGTAAAATATTGAAATTTTGGATCTTTTAATATTCGTTTAGCTTTATTTTTCTTGAAAATTGTCCATTGAACAAATATAATTTATTATAATTGAGGAAAAAATTTATTTCCATTGCAAAAAAAAAAAAAGTCACCTAAAAAAGTGGGAAAAACTTTTCCTCAAAAATAAAAAAAAAATGTAAACATGTGAATGAAAGATGGAAAATCAATTTCATGGAAAATTTGGACAATCAAACATGCAAAAAAGTGGAAAATAAAATTTAATTTCCATCTTCCATATAATTGAAGTGAAATAAAAAATGGGTCTATGTAAGGTTTCGCGTGCACTGAACTTAGACGTTTTTTCATTTGTCATTAAATTTTACAAAATATAATCTCATTTATCACTCATTTAATGAACATTTAAACAGAATTAACGAATTTGTTGACGTGGATATTGCGTACGTGACAATCTATTTTTCACTTTCATGTCATTAGCAATTTTAAAAACTTGAATGATGTATGATGTATCAAATTACAAATTGATTTAACGTCATAATTTTTAAAAATTCAGTAATCTGGTGGAAACTTTACGAAAAGTTTAGTGATGATGATGCGAACCCCGTAGTAACGGTGACTACGAAATCCACAACTAGATTGATGCGAAACTCAAGAAAACCAATTAAACCCGATTTTGGATTTGAACCCAACAAGGTGAACCAAGAAACCCAACTATAACGACGATGCGTTGAACCCCTTGACTACACAATGAAAAACCCACGATCCGATGTTTGAACGCCACAAGATTTAGATCTTGATAAGTTCGATTTATTGTTCAATGGAAGAACAAAATAAGCAATAGCCTCTCAATTAATAATTTGTCAAAAAAAAATTTTAACAATGAATGTTTTTTGTCTTTATACCAAACCCTAGAAATTAGGTAAGAAACGTGCATAATCTCATAAATAAGGTAGGAGATTGATTAAAAATAGAATTCTAGTAAAATAAGGAAATTCGCCAAAAATTACACTAGTTGAGCGCGAGGGCGCCGTATAATGGTGCGGGGCGCCAATACCCGCTGTAATATCCGGTGGAAATGGGCGCGGGGCGCCACCTCTGGTTGTCTTTCAGGTTCAGCTGCTTGAATCAAGCTCATCCATCCCGATTCCGGCCTCGATCCCAACATGGAACTTGCTCCAATCTTCGTCACGATCGTCATATCATCAACCGTAGCTTGAACAAGCAATGTCATCGCTTCTTTCACCTGCTTTGCCCTCGATCGAGTAATCGCTCCTTCTTCCACTAGCAATTGATCTTTTCCCGGACTTGTCCTCGTCTCGATGACACTTTGGATCATATCAGATGATTGAGGTAATTAACCTCTATTTTTATGGGTTACATAAAATTGTCAATCTTGACACAAACACGTACGCTATTGCTTAGTAACTAGTAAGAAAGTTTTACTTTTATCTCATTTGCCATAGTATTGATGAACTGTGCTCAAATACTTATCTCAACCAAACCTGTAATATTATAAAAGAATGCATAATGATGAGTAGAACAAAATACTTTCTCCCATTTGATCACGAAAAAGTACGATGGACTATAGAGGGAGAAAACGATGCAATGTCCGGGATCCATGGATAATAAGGGCAAGATACATAGTCATATTTCCGGACTCCACCACACCAATAAAAATTGCTTCTAGTATATCTGTGGAATTCAAGAGCTTCGTATTGTCGTCCAATTTTATGCTAAATATTTTGTCTGTTTGTTAATTATTTTTTCCTATTCATGGTTAAAGGAATCAAATGATATTTAAAAATAATGCATTTCATTTTAGCAAACTGTTAGACTCTAAAGCAAATTCAATTACAAGTGTGCGAGCCCCCAAGTCCAAGCTAAGATTGAAGCAATAATATTTGTGTGGGTTTCACTCCTTTGGGTGAACTATGTAGTGGCGTGTGACAGTTCCATAATCTACTTCAACTTCTATCATCTTTCCATTAAGACACATTTGAATAAAAATAAAAAAAATCTAATAAATTTTTAGTAGAAAATGTATATGAATTTAAAAGTTGAATACTATTAAGTGATTAATGTTGTTTGACGATGCTATAGATATTAAAACTATGGGGTAGGAGTACCCAAAATAAAAGGAAAAAAACGAAAAAAAATAAAATAAAGATTGATAGAAAAAAAAAATGGGATTAATTACTTAAATCATCACTGAACTTTGTGTGAAGTTTCCACATTATCACTTAACTTTGGAAAATTACTTTGTTAATCTCTAAACTTTGAAATGCATTGTCGCATCCATCACTCAGTTTTTAAATTGCTAATGACGTGAACGCTAAGTGGAAAATAGGTTGCCGCACACGCAATTTTGTCAGTCGGATCAGAAAATTCGTCAAATTTTTAATCGTCCATTGAGTTAGTGATAAATGAGATTACATTTTGCAAAATTCAGGAACTAATGAGGAATTTTTTTTATACGCAATTTTGTTAGTCGGCTCAAAAAATTCGTCAAATTTTTAATCGTCCATTGAGTTAGTGATAAATGCGATTACATTTTGCAAAATTCAACAACTAATGAGGAATTTTTTTTATCCAGCGATTCTAAATTTAAAAAAAAAATAAAAATAAAATTATATATATGTACATATGTAAAAGTTGAATGAATGTGTATACAAAATAATGTGTTACTAAGTGAAATTTTTAATATTTTGTATTAATTCATTTTACCCATAAGTGATATCTTACATATAAGTAATTTTTTATATATACGTTACATTTTAAATTAAAATTAAAATATTTAAATTTTAAATTTTATATAATTTTTTTACTTGCACATAAATTTTATAATTATAAGTTGTTTGTATTTATAAGTAATTTTTTACACTGAATTTTTTACTTATAACTTCTTATATTTCATAATTGGATTTTTGACATATTACTTTATAAGCAATTTTTTACATGAAAGTGAAATTTTTATTTTATAAGTGAGTTTTTACTTGCAAGTAACTTTTTTAGTTATATAAAGTTATTGTTTTGCTTACAAGTTAATTATTGTATTTTTATTTATAAGATTTTTTTTTGACATATAATTGATTTTTTGTCTTGTAAAATAATTGTTTTGAAAGGGTAAAATTGAAATAAAATTTGAAAACGACCAAAAAATATTGATTTGATGAATTGAAAAATAGAACTCAAATTATACTATACTGATTTTGGGAGGTTTCCAATATTGTACAAATATATTAGGAATTTGAGGAGACGATATGTCGCGATATGAAGTATAGATCGCACAAAGAAAAATAAGATTAAAAGAAAGCAAATTGACAGAGGAATCGAATATTTTATTAACAACCAATGGAGAGAAAATACAATTATATAACTAAAGGTCTCATAAACTGAATGAAGAGTCTAGTATTTATAGGAGAACCGTTCAAAACTCTAAAACAGGGAAACTAGATCAAAAATCATGTAAATCCGAAAAATACAAAAAAAGATTACGGCCCATCGCTCAAGCGAAAGAGGGCGATGGGCTGTCGCTCCAGCGGGCAAAATCTTCCCTACTCCAATTTTGCTCATCTCGCTCGAGCGGGAGTTGAGCAATCGTCCAACACCATCAATCAGTCCATTTTTCTATCTTGGATCCTATTTTGACATCTTCAAACTCAATACTCCGCAACACGAAACCCTAAATTCAATTTGGACCGAATTTGGATCACAAAACCCAACAAAATAAACTAACAAACACTGATTTTTCCAACCTTTTATTAATGGTACCATCTGAAAAGGTCAAAATCAGTTTTATATAAATAAAAAAAAAATTCAGGCAAGCCTTAATATAGTTTCAAACCGTCGAAACACCATTTTTAATTTTAAATAGTTATAAACATTAAGAAATCCTTTATTTCACTTTTACCAACAATTATTTATTGTTATCACTAAGTTTTTAATTAATTTATATTTTTTAAGATGTCAATAGCTAAAACATTTAAATAAAATAAGGATATAATTCATCCCATTGAGTTGAGATCTGACCGGATTAATTTAATCCCAGGTGCTGTTCGTGCCAAACACCGATTAAATAAAAGTTAGTGTCTGCAGCATGATAAATGTGCCTCAAGAGTTTGATGCATTTGTGTTTTCCTCAACTCTTGAACCCAGATAAATAAAAGTGAACAAAGTCTGAATATTTTCTCTTAATGGTCACGCAGCTGAACAATGCCAGTATAGTTCGGCGGCCGCTGATGATATATATTTTCAAGTTTTGACAAGAATTTATGCATTGGATAGGTACCAACACAAACATTAGGCAATTCTTTAAATCATTATTGGTTAGTAGTGTATGTTACATTTAAGAAAGTGACATTTGAGCACTTTGATCAACGTCCGAGAATCAAGTAACATTATAACATAAAATCACACAGCACTCATTGAACATTGCTGGAAAAATCACATTTGCAGTTAAGAGGAAGGACAAGTTATGGGCAACACTTCTAGAGCGGTTTAAACATAATCGGACATGATTGCGACGACACAATACAAATTTCAGTTAAAAACAGAAACAAGAATGTGCAAAATGGGTTTTTTTGGCTATGTAAGGGGAAAGATAGTGATTGGCTATCTCTGAAGTTTTCTCCGCAGGAACAAATATTTGTGTTTTGCCAGAAGCTATTCTGTTCCCTGTTACACTGGCATAGAATCGGCTGCGGTACGCTGGTACAAAGACATCACTTTGTGAGCATATGTTGAAGTCGATGAATTGTTCATATTCACGACCCTCTGCGCCCATGAATTTTGCCCTCTCATATGCAGGCACAATAGCGTCCTATTACAATTTCAAAGGCATACAGTGAAGTTACTGAACTGAGAACACAAAATAAAGTAACGACTGGTTAATCAGTAAAGAAGCTATGCAATTTAGTTACAATGGATTCTAGAAGTTTTTAAAAAATTATCCATTAGCAGGGTCATTTGAATTCAATCGTACATTAAAAAGTTCATCTTTCTTGAATTGATATACAAGAAATGTAGAGAAACCTCCACGTGGGATCATTTGAAACAGCAGCTTATGTAGGATGAAAAGAAGAGCACAAACTAAGATAAGTATTACATGCAGATGGGCACATAATGAAATTAAAAGCTATAATATCTTCTACTAAGATTCAGAATTCAAGGGCAGGCATTACCTTTGTAAATGTGTTGGGGAAAATATCCCTCAATGCTTCAAGCCTACTATGCCATCCAGTTTGAGTCAAGTATATCGTTGTTTGCTTGTGAAAACCAATCTTCTTGAGAAATTCACCAATTTCTTCAGCATTATAACAGCGTTTACTTGAAACAACATTTTCATGGCACCCCTTCTTTCCCAACATATCAAACCTCAAGTCCACTGCCACAAAGCGCCCACCCATTTTCTGGCTCATGCTCCGTAGTGTCCCAACCATTGAATCAACAAATTCAGTCAAATCTGATTGCAGCTCGAGACTTCCAAATGAAGCCAGGCATTGGTATGCATTTGAGCGCATGGTTTCTTTCGACTTTTCCACAGATGACACATCGAAGTAAGTTGCAAGCCTCAAGTTTCTTTTAGTCCTAAATATGGGTTTGATTGTGGAAGTAATGAAATCCTCGGACACCCTATTAGGGACTCTCACAGCAGTGACTTTCATGCTTGATATTTCAGCAGGCTTAACCTTGGCTACTTGGACTACTCCATCCAGGCTTGCCACAAACTTCTCGACATCATAAATTTCTCCAAAGTCTCTGAAACGGATTCAAATATGATAGAACTTTTGTTAAGAGTTTTCTTTATAACTTTCTTTTACTAGGCTTGTCAAACACGCACTCCATCAAATAGTAAGCATATCAAAAGAAATAAAATTCAGAGAACAATAACCGTGTTATGGATTCAACCTAAGATTTCATTGCCGGTGAACATTGTTTATATTAATTCATTTGCTATTCATTTTGATATTCACAAGACTCCTTTTTTGATGTTAAAGTTTTTGTAGCATTCTATATGAGATATTGGTCTGATTAAATATTGATGGCTCTGACATATTCTTTGAACCATCAACGATCTAAAAGAAAAATAATTGTAGATTCTTGTTGATATGTGCAAGGACAGACCTTTTCTCCCCTAGTTTGTTTCCTTTGATGTCAGGAAGCACAAGTGTTGCTCCAAGATGCCTAGCCACTATCACAGCATTTGCAATCTGAGAGACAATAAGAAAAAGTGGATAATAATGGACATTCTTTCACACAACATGACTAAAAACAAATATGTATTCAGAAGAGTTTGAAACTTTTTGCTGCTTAAACATTATATGAAATTTGCCTAGGGAGGTCATTGGTCTGACTGAATCAACCTGATTACCAGATTAGGTTCCTTGGAAAGCTTTTGGCTTAGTATCCCTTGTATCAGCAAGAAATTTTTGTTCATAAAAACAAAATTGCAGTGCAAATTGGTGGTCAGGACTGTCTGTTTCACGTATATGTCTTCATACAGTCATAATAATCAGGCACTTGATCTAATAGTCGAGAATCTAACTATAAACTCGTAGTCTGGCATCAAGTCCCCATGTCATCAACAACAGCCTACCTTTATCCCACAACTCAAACAAACAAATAAAAGAGAGGAAAGAAGAAAACCCAAGCATGATTTTCAAGTAATAATAAATTCCTAGCTGTGTCAAGCAGGCCCAAAAGGACCAATTTTTTCTAATAAAAAAGGGCCCACGCATGCGACAGGTTAATTGGCCAGCTGGCCAAAGATTTTTCCCAGTAAACAGGCAGTGCTGATATAGAAGGTTGGCCAAACCCACTTTATACATCTCATACATATTACATTATATCCCCTTTTTTTTCTCAGAACCTCAAAATTAAAAAAGTGAAGGAAAAATAGCGTACCTGTGAAGAATGGTGCTCTGGGCCATTATATAAAGAAAAAAAGACATATCCACTGGACTGCTTTTCTTCTGCAAAAGGAACAGAAAAGATGAAGAACGAAGCAACAGCTACAACTAAAAGTTTCTGCAAAATGTATGTCATATTTAAGGACTTACTGAATGAGGGGATTTTCCAGCATGGTTTTGGTACTTCATTATGTTCTTTAAACGGACCGTAACTATTTTCATTCAGCTTAACCCCTTGTGTGTTGCTTGCATTTTGTTGGTCGATCCTCTGAGATGGCTGTACTGGTTCCTGCAAAAAATATGAAATTTTGAGCCTATTTGAGCAACATATTCTGTTTTCAGTTAAGAACGTTTAGTTTATATACGTGAAGTTTTCAAATCTTTTGTTCACTCCTCTGTGCTCCCTCCGTTCTTACCACGTAATAACTTGTTGTGACCCATTTTTATAATTAAAATGACATTTAATGGATTCAAATTGATAGATTTTCATTTCCTTATATTTGTAAATAGAAGTTTTATTTCCTATAAAGAAATCAGAATGAATCAAAACAGTAATGAAATGGTTTAAGTTAATTATCCTCCTTCTTCTAATTACTTCAATCCGAAAATATACTTAACTTTAAAACTAATCTTATCCATCAGGTAATGAAAAGGAAAGAAAAAAAAAAAAAACAAATTTTGGCTTCTACTTTACATTCTTCAGTTTTAGACCAAGTATATTATCACATAAACTGTTGGCCAGAAGCTCTGGAGTAGCGATATTGTTTAAGAAAACACAATATCAGGAAAATAAGATCAAAGGGATAAATTGAATAGAATTAATTTATGAGCTTCAGTTTAAAAGATGGTGGAGTATTCGTGTGTAGATCTATTAAACTGACACTGTACAGATTGTGGAATATAACCACGCCTCAATCATTGAGTTGAATATAGAGTAATAAATTTTAGAAAAAACCTACCAGAAATGGATCGATATGGTCTTTTTTAACCATATTCCCAAGCATTATGAACATAGAAAATGTCAGTATGGCTCCCATCACCTGCCTTAAATCTACTGCCATTTTTTTTTCTCTGACCTCTCTTCTCTGTATCTCAAGTTTTCTCTCTTTCTCTGTGTGTACATATAATATTACTCCCCCCCATATATATATGCAGGTTCTCTCTTTTTTTTTTGATTTTGTCTGTTTATCAGTCATTAGAGGAGGACAGTGCTCACCGCCTGAAAATAGGCTGGACAGCAGAAAACACCAGAAAGAGGCTTAAATTTGAGAAGAATACAATTAAGACAGCTAGGAAATGCATGCAATGCACTCACAGAGGGAGAAAATCCAAACGGTGGCAGATAACTTTTCCCCCATAAAGCTAGTTAGTATTCTTTACGCAAGGGAGAGTAGATGGCTATGTCAAATGGAAGAGTAGTTTGTGAGGGCTTTGCTAGAGTCACTGACTAGCCACACCATGACTCTTTGCATTCTATGATTTCCTTTGTATTTAATGCCAATAGCGGCTTTTGTTAATTCCTTTATTTGATAATGAGAAAGTGATTACTTACATGTATTAATTAATTTATTGTCAAGGAAAGAAGGCTATTTCTTGGGTGTATGTATAAAATATAATTTTTCATGGTGTAACCAGTGAACATGTAGCAGTAGCATAGTATATAGACGTGTGTGCACATACAAACTTGGGTGTCTTACCAACACATGTATGCAAATGGTTCAATAAAGCTAAAGATATAAAGTATTTTGCCACGTATGTAGAGGAATCAATGCCACGTGATGCTTATGTACAACAAAGAACATTTCATTGTGGAAATAATTGTTAAGAGCTAAACGGCACGCATCATCTGCATGTACTTAATGAACTCAGTAAAAATTAAATTGTCTCAAGTATCCAATTCATGAGATTAATTTTTAGGGTGAATTAGCTCTATATTGCCTTGCTTTAATTTTATTTGGCTTTCTTTTCCTAAATTATTTTAGATGTTTCTCATTACCTTTCCATCAGAAGAAGAATGTGTGTGTTTATTCATAAACTAAGGGATCTGTCACTCTACTACATCACAAGCAGTTGGCTACAGCAATCCCCATCAGTATGAATGTCACATTCAGACGGGTCTTAAGGTCTACTGACGCCTGGCATCTCTCTTTTGTACTTTCTTCTGTGCACAAGACACCTAGTTTTACGGAGGAGGTCTCCTTTTAATTATAAAGAAATGGAATGAATTCAGCCAAATGAATGCATTAACAAACAAGAAAATTCTCATTAATGTCAGCATCGAGTTATTAAGATATGAAATATCACTATGGATTCAATAGAAAGGTTATTCTAGAATTGTAAAGATTATTTCTCCAATTAAAATCAGTGATGATTGTTGAAGTTTAAATAATAATTGTTATCTTTCTTTGGATGTTATTATAAAACTTTTAAGGGAAAAAATGGACAAGGAAAGTTTAATTATTATTTATCACCTTTTATCAAATCTCCTTTCTTGGCGATGATTATAATGCAAGCAATGAACTTTGTGTCAAGATATCATTTTCTATGGAAATACAAACATGTGTAAACAGCAATAATTTTGAAACATTCTTTCTATCTCAAAATCACACACTATCACTCGTGAAATGGTTTAGTTGCTATTTGTATCCCTTTCTTTAGAATACATTGTACTTTAGTTATGGAACCACTTTCTACCTAATTACTTCTGAGATGCTCAAAGTACAGGTAAGGTGGACTCGGCAGCATTCAACTATCTTAAAGAAAAAGGAAGCTAAATCCTATCTATTATGCTATCCAATTCAGTCTAATACCTGGTACCAAAATGCCCTTAAGGTAGAATTACTAGAGTTCTTATTGGGAAATTTGTAAAGGATTTTAGAAGTCTGTAGAAGCCAGATTATGCTCAGACTTGAACTTTTAGACAAATGCTGTTTCAGTCTCTATACTTCTATTTATTGGATGTTGATTGATTTTTAATAAATGATTACGGATATCATACAAATGCCATATATTAGATTTTACGGGAACAAACCTCTCTATTTCTTCATTTATTGTCTAATGAGATATTTACCTATTATTTAGGAAGGGAAAGAAAGGCAAAATTCTCTCCTTTTCTTTTTTTTTCTTGGACAAAAGTTTGAAAAGCATAGAATTATTCTCTTCATGTAAAATATCTCTTCTTATAGATACATGTTAAAGAGTAAATTCATATGTCTTCTCTCTAACAGCTTAAGTTTTTCGATGAAATTTTTCAACATGATATCAAAGTATCTAAATGTCTTTAGTTCGAAGTCTCATTGCAACCTACTTAAGAAAATTGGGTAAATGTAAAACCGTTGATGAATAGATGAAT
>CAIGRB010146694.1:1777-14980 GCA_903798255.1 Fraxinus quadrangulata
GTCACGGAAGTCGGTGGTGGTCAAGGGGTTGTCACAGAATTCGGTGGTGATGACCTTAAAATTGTGTAAAAATTAATCTGTGACAGGGGTGGCCACATAAATTGGTGGTGGTCACAAAAAAAATTTAACTGTGACCTTAAAATTGTAACTAAAAATTAATCCGTGACCAACAAATTTGAAAATATGTGAATGATAGATAACTGTGACCTATAATTTTTTGATATGTGACCAATAAAATAATATGTGACCTGATTTGTGACAACTATCTGATTTTTAAAATTTAAAAATTGTTTTCTTATTTTTAAAATAATGTATACTTAAAGTAGGATTTATGAATTTTTCCCATACAACTTTCAAAAGCTGAATGACGAGTCTTTTGGTCCATACACGCCACCATCACAGTCCAATCTCCATCAAGTTTTAATGTCAATACAGTGTTCAAAAGTAAGAACCACTCGTCGTCGATCACTGTAGTATTTTGGGATGTCGGTAGTGCCGGTGGTCGACTTTACTTCGGTCGCCAGAGGTCATAGAGATTTCGACAGTAGGTGAGACTGAAAAGTGCAGCCCATTTATTTTCTTCTCGGTCATTGGGCTACTTGATTTGTGGTTTGATCTTTTTCTTGATTGTTTCATTTTTGGAGGAGTATGGAGCACTTTTTGGATGGTGAATAAACCAACTTTTAAGGGGGTTTAAGCTTGACCCATTCCTTGATTTTCATTTGTTCCATTTATATAGATTCACTGAGTTTCTGGGACAAATAATGGCCTCATTCTCTCCTTTCTTGATGAAGTTTTAATGCTTAAGATAGAAAACAATGGTAGATTTCCTCCTTTTAAACTTGATACTAGAAAATGCAATATAAAACTTTTTTTCTATTGGCCATCCTCTTTGTGGCTGGTTCTTCAACTTGGATGAGGAAAGCATCCAAAAATCTAAACTTCTCGTAACCATTTTCATGGCCAATCTCCTTGCTGGAAATTTCTTTTTCCAATATGTTTGCAATAGCCACTTTCATCGAGAATTTGCTCAACCATTGATCGAAACTAGCCACATTAATATAATAAATAGGATTGTCATATATTTTATGACATCATAAATATTAAACTTAACAATTTCACTATCAAATTCCATAGTAAGTGTGCCACTACGAACATCTATCTTAGTTTTGGATGTCTTTAAGAATGGTTTTCCTAACAAAATAGGAGCAGTTTGATTACTATTCTCCATATAGCACATAGAAATCAGCAAGTAAAACCAAATTAATAACTTGCACAAGAACATCCTTAATTACACCTTTAGGGTAGACATTAGATCTATTAGCCAATTGAATCACAACACCTGTTTTATTCAAATGTCCAAGTTTCAAATAAGCATATATAGAATATGACATGACATTGATAAAAGCTCCTAAATCTTACATGGCATTCTTTCTATTTCCTCTTAACTGTACACAGTTCTTTCAGAAATTTAGCATAACGAGGTACTTGTTTAATAACATCTAAAAGTGAAATATTTACCTTGCATCTACGAAAAGTCTCATATGAATCTTTATTTTGCTCATCTTTTCTAGATTTTTCTAAACCTTAAGTAAAATGAGGTACTGTTTATAATCAGAAAGAAATGGAAACTTACTCTTAGGTATGTCATCGTCATTGGGAATGTTCCTGTTTGCAACAATGTTTTTCTCATTTTCTTGCTTCGATGATGTAGGGGTTGCCTTTATTGGAATCTCAACCTCTTTACCACTTCTCAAAATGATTGCACTTACATTTTCTCTTGGATTTACTACCGTTTGAGAGGGTATTTTCCCGAACTTTGCGCCTTTAGTCGACTACTTGCGGTTGCCATCTAGCCCATCTGATTGTCTAAATTATGAATACTGACCCTCACCTCTTATTGAAATTGTTTCGTCTCCTGCTAAAATTGTAAAGTATTAGTGGCAAGCGACTTAACAATATCTCCTAAAGACATACCAGAATAAGAAATTTGGCCCGATTATTGTCTAGGAGGGTATGGTTGCTTATTTTGCTGGCAACTTGGGAGGTTTAAGTAGCGGGCTGATTTATTCTTGGATTCATATAGCTAAGATTAGGGTGATCCCTCCATTCTGGGTTATTTGTGCTCGAATAGGTCTCATGCTTCATTTGTGGTTGTCTAAGAAAACCACCTGCCGCATTCACTTGCTCAATAGGCTCATCGTTAAGAGTTGGGCAGATATCGATTGGATGCCCTACTCCTGAACAAATTCTACAAGCCTTCGGCATTTGCATATTACCTACAGTCATTTGACGAACAAGAGAAGTTAAACTCGCAATTTGTTGTTGGAGGAAATATTTACCTCATTAACATGCTTAGATGGAGGGTCAAACCTAGTGCCAAATTATTGAGAATTGGCCGCCATATTTGCAATCAAATTTCTCGTGGCCTCGGGGGTTTTATCCACCAAAGCTCTTCTACTAACAACATCAATCATGCTCCTATTAGTAGGTAGAAGGCCCTCATAGAAATACTGATAAGTAGCTACTCACTAATTTGATGATGGGGAAAGCTTGCACATAATTTCTTGAAATGTTCCCAGTATTCGTGTAGAGACTCTCCATTGTACTGGCTTATACCACAAATTTCTTTTTGAATGTTGCCCATCCTTTAAATTGGGAAATATTTCTCCAAAAACAATATCTTCATCTCGTTCCATGTGGTATTACTCCCGGAGGGTAGATAATAGAGTCAATCCTTAGTCGAATCCTTCAAAGAAAACAGAAAGGTTCTTAATTTAATTTGCTCTTTAGTCACCCCCATAGGTTTCATACTCGTGCATACCACATGAAACTCCTTTAGATGCTTGTGAGAACTTTCACCAGCAAGGTCACGAAAAGTGGGTAAGAGATGTATTAGTCCAATTTTTAATTAAGATGTAGTAGCAGCATCTAAAATAAGAAACGTGATACTTTTGTTGATTCAAATCAGGCGCAACAAGCTCTTTCAAAGTTTGATTTCCAACCATGACTTCTTCCTCTTCTAAATCAGAATCACTAACAAATAGAGAATCAAGAGCTAAATCATTCTCTTCAAAATTTCTCCAAGCTTCTTTACTTAACCTGTGCAAAGTTCTATCTATTTCTGGATTGCACTGCAAATCACCTTAATTAAAAGATTGATTTACAGTCATAAATTCAAGGAAACTCTAATGAATCATGAAAAACAAAACACGAAAAATCTAGAGTAATGAAAATGAATGAAAATTCTACGCTAAAGCACAAAAAAGCCTAAAAACCCTAGAAAACGGTGGAATTTGGCTTCGGGAGAGTGGGGCTCATAATCCAAAGGATTGACTAGTCTTGCTCAAAAACGTCATTTACCTTCACAAAATTATAATATTGAGGCCTAGTTCTACCGAAATCAGAATTCTACAGACAACATAACTATCGAAAACTAACGATTTTTATTTTTTCCAAAAATTTCAAGAACAAAATAAGGATTACAAGAAGCACAAAAATCAACTAGGATCACTCCCTGGCAACAATGCCAAAATTTGGTATCCTGTCGCAAGCAACCAAAAATAAAACCTATACTCCTAAAAATACATATAGTGGTGCAAGTAAGGATCATTCCCACGGAGAGTATCTAGCTTAGTTTTATGCTACGTGTACAAGGAGAGGATTTGAGTATACCGAAGATAATTTTAAGAAAAACAACTAAGGAACAATTCAAATTAAGGTATCGAAATAAATCAAAAGAACAAATCTTGATCTAAGTCAACATCCACCATCAGAATTTTACAACTGATCATTGATGCAAGTATATATCAATTTACACTTTAAATATTCACATTTGGAACTATTTTTCATCTCTCTCCTTAGTCGCAGTTAATTAGAAAACATGCGATCTAATTAACACTAACTACTAAACAAACTAAGACAAGCACTAAAGGTTTAATCTAGTAGCAGTCTTAAGAATTAAAGAGATCGATGAAGCTATACAACACAATCACAAGCAGTTGCATTCAATTTAGTCAAGCGTTCTTCCCAAGATCGAATAATTTATGACACGTCAATTCATTAAATCTTAGTTGCTTCAAAAATTAGATGAATCGAACAATTGCGGATTTGATATCTAACTTAGTAGTAGATTGCAACGAATAATAAACTAGTATGCCTCCTAGTAATTAAATGAGACAATCATGAAAATAAGCACAGAAGAACATCTGATACTCAAAGCATAAATTGAACAATAAAAATAAATTAGATCACAGTTTTATTGATTTCGAGGGTTCCGTTTCCTTCCACAAATTATTAAAGTTTAGCCATGCAGGGCCATGATGAAAACTCGAAGGATAAGCTTGGGGGGGTTGACGATTTCTCCTCCCTCCTTTACACGTTAATTATCGGTATTAAAAGCCTACCAAATCTCCTAAAAATATTCTAAATATTATCCTAAAATAACAATAATCAAATCTGACTAATTAAGGAAAATATTAAAACTAAAATAAATTCCTAATATAACTAGGAAAGTGGTAATTTCAGCTGAAATTTTCGTGCACCAGATCTGGAAACTTCCAAAAATAAACTGCGTTAGATCCGCGTATTAGAATTGCAGGCTAAGGAATGTTCCAGAACGTCAGCAATGCAGGTTGTCACAGGGACGAAGTCTGCTACAAACACTTAGCCAAATTTCCGCCTGTGATGGCACTGAGGTTTCACTCAGTCAGCCAATCCGAATCTCACAACCCACACGAATATAATTGAAGTAAAGATGGAACACAGTGATTACGGGAAAACTCAACTCGTATTATTACTCCACAATAATTACAAGACCCACTCTATGTGCTGAAGGAACACAACAGTCTCTGTGTCTCATCAGCCCGGTTGTGAACTATTTATAGACCAAAACGAGTGTGTAGTTAACATCCCTAACTGCCAAAGGATAAACCGACCCACCATGGCCAGAACTGCCAGAAACTGCCCTCCATGACTATTCCCAGCAACTGCCCACACACTCCACTTGTATGGACAATGAAAACCGACCAGGACACATGTCACACATATGCCCATTCATAACTTCCGAGTTATGACATCCGAATTAGTGGACTCAGCTCACTGGACTGCAGCTGAATTCCACAGTTGCCTTGCTCCCGAGAACCAAAGTGTGCAGATCCAGCATGAGGGCAAGGCATGCCCATGCCACTGCACATGTCAGCCTTTAAGGGGCTAACAAACCTCCCCCACCAGAAGAGTCCGACGTCCTCGTCGGAATGGAGTCAAGATACTCCTTAATTTTATCTTCGAACTGCCATAGATCGACGTCCCTCTCGTAGGATGCATCAATCCCGCTTCCACCTTTCCACTGGACTAAGTAATCAGTCCGTCTGTTCTTTTTGCTTGCCCCCATTGTCCGGTGACCCAGAATTTTTGCCACCTCCTTATCATATTGCTTTCTAATCATAGGAGGAGCTCTCTTAGCCTGCAAACGTTCTTCCCCCACCGAGCTTTCATTATAAGGCTTCAAGTAACTTACGTGGAAAGTTGGATGGACCTTCAAACGATCAGGTAGCTTCAGTCGATATGCTACCCTTCCCACTCGCTTGATGACTTCGAATGGACCATCATATTTTTGAACAAGTCCACGATGCACTGTTTTGCTATTGATCTTCTTCCAGATTTGAGGAGTTAGTTTTAACAGCACCATGTCCCCGACCTGGAACTCCACATCTCTGCGATGTTGATCAGCATACTTTTTCATTCGACGGGCAGCCTTCGCAAGACTGTCCTTGGCCTGTTCCAACATCTCCTGTTTATCATCAGCAAACCGAAAAGCAGCTGGACACACACTGCGACCTCCATCTTTCACAATTTCAAGAGGTGTTTTCGGCATGTATCGCATGGTCAACTCGGCCGGACACATCCCTGTTGCAGATGATTGATGTAGATTATAGCAAAACTGAGCAGTATCCAATAAGGCAACCCAATTTTTCTGACTGGCTGTAACATAGTGTCTGAGGTATTCTTCCAGCAATGCATTTATCCTCTCCGTCTGACCATCTGTCTGCGGATGATTTGCTGTAGAAAACTTCAGCTCAGACCCCATCATGTTGAACAGCGTGGTCCAGAACTTGCCTGTAAAACGAGAATCCCGATCGCTCACAATGTCTTCGGGTATTCCGAAATACTTCACCACATTCTTGAAGATTAATCCTGCAGCAACATCTGCCGTGCACTCATGCGGAGCAGGAATGAAAACTGCATACTTCGAGAATCTGTCCACCACCACCAGAATGGACTTGAACCCGTCAATTTTTGGGAACCCAGAAATGAAATCCATGGAAATCGACTGCCAGGGCCGTTCTGGAACCGGCAAAGGCTGGAGCAAACCTGCTTGTTTCCTCCTTTCTGTTTTATCCTGCTGACACACCAGACAAGACTTCACATACGCCTCCACCTCGTCACCCATCTTCGGCCAGTAATACGATTTCGAGAGCAAGGCCAGCATCCTTTCAATGCCCGGATGACCTGCCCATTGTGGATCATGAGTCTCCCTCAGTAGTTCTTGCCTCAGTCCTCCTCCTGAAGGAACATAAAGCCTGCTGCCTTTGGCATAGATCAATCCATCCTCGACCCAATACCTTCGTACCACACCATCTCTAATTTGTTGAGATAGCTTGGCATACGCAACATCCTTCTCGGCCCACTGCTTGATCCTGTTAAGAAAGTCAGATTCGACCATCATCAAGGCCGAAACATATGCCTCCACGAATTTCCGACTGAGGGCATCAGCAACCTGATTCTGTTTGCCTGGTTTGTGCACCCACACAAAGTCGAACTCAGCCAGGAATTCCTGCCATCTTGCTTGCTTCGCCGACAACTTTTTCTGGGACTTGAAGTAAGTGTTGGCAACGTTATCCGTGAAAACAGTGAATTTTGTTCCCAACAAATAATGGCGCCACACTCCAAGACAGTGAACAACCGCAGTCATCTCTTTCTCGTGAGTTGAATAACGTTGTTCTGCCTCCTTCAGCTTCCTGCTTTCGTAAGCAATCGGGTGGCCCTCCTGTACCAGCACACCTCCAATAGCACGATCAGAGGCATCAGTGTGCACTTCAAACGGCTTCTCAAAGTCAGGCAACTGCAGCACCGGCTCAGTAGAAACAGCCTGTTTTAACTTCTCGAAAGACCGTTGGCACTCATCGGACCATTCCCATTTTCGATCCTTTTTCAGCAAGTCCGTCAAGAGGTTCACTTTCTTAGAATAGCCTTGTATGAACCGCCGATAGTAGTTGGCTAATCCAAGAAAGGAACGTAGTTCGGGCACCTTGGATGGACTCGGCCACTCCATGATAGCCTGCACTTTCTTCTCGTCCATCCTGATCTTGCCTTGACCGACCCAATGTCCCAAAAACATGACTTCAGATCGACAGAATTCGCACTTTTCTTTCTTTACATACAATTGATGTTCTCTAAGCCGTGAGAACACCTTCACCAAGTGAGCAACGTGATCATCCAATGATCGACTGTATACCACAATGTCATCTAGGTATACTACCACAAAATCATCCAGGAACTCATACAGCACATCATTCATCAGATTGCAAAAAGTAGCTGGTGCATTCGTCAGCCCGAAGGGCATAACCAGAAAATCAAAAGAACCATACCTCGTCACGCAGGCAGTCTTTGATTCATCCCCCTCGGCTATTCTTACTTGCCAATAGCCCGACCGCAAGTCCAGTTTGGTGAAGAAGGACGCCTTTGCTAACCGATCAAACAAGTCAGTAACGTTAGGCACCGGGTATTTGTTCTTCACCGTCACCTTATTCAGTGCACGATAATCCACACACATCCTCATGGAGCCGTCGTGCTTCTTCTGAAATAAAACTGGGGCACCGTATGGAGCTTTCGAAGGCTGAATGAATCCCGCATCAAGTAAATCATCAAGCTGCCTTCTTAACTCTGCCAACTCTGATGGAGCCATTCGATATGGGGCCTGTGCAGGAGCTTTTGCACCAGGTACGAGTTCAATTTTGTGATCAATGGCACGGCGGGGTGGAAGATCCCTTGGGAGTTCTGGAGGCATCACATCCACGAACTCTTCCAGGACACCAGCAACCTGATCAGGTACCTCCACGACCTGATCCTCCTTGATTTCCACCAAAGCAGCAACGAAAGTCACCGCTCCTTTCTTCAAACCGGCCTTCAATTGTTTAGCGGATTGCAGACCCTCCTGAACCTGCTTTCCTTTGTTCTTGTCCAAATATTTTGCTGGCACAAAGCAAGGGCTTCCCTCATCTGCAATATACAGTCCATTCAGATGCGGCACCACCGACGCCTTTGCTTTGATGAAGAACTCTATTCCAAGGATCAAGTCGAAATCATCCAAGGGAACGGTCATCAGATTACACCGTCCCTCCCATTCGCCCACTCGAAGGGTGATTTCAGTAGATCCCTTCACAGGCTGTGCTGCAGAATTCACAGCCTTGATTTTCGTAGCCACCTGTGTCAAGCTCAACCCGAATTTCTCAACTATTCTCGAGCTCACAAAGTTGTTGGTCGCACCTGTATCCAACATTGCCAAGACCTCCTTCCCATCAACAGTAACCTGAATGTACATCAAGCCCCGCTGTAGAGTAGTAATGGCATTGACCAGCTGCAATGGATTTACTCTGGATGGAACATCCTCCGAGCTGTCATCATCATCACATTCCAGCCTTAGTGCGTTTAATTTTTCCCTCTTCGGACAATCCTTTGCCCGATGCGGGCCATTACAAATGAAGCATCCGCTGAAACCTTTCGATTTCAGTTGAGATTGGTCACACTCTTTCGATCTGGGAGCATCGAACCGTTTCTTCTTGTCTCCCTTCTTCCAATCCTTCGAGGTGCCAGCCTTTTTCTCACTGCCCTTCCTCTGAACAGAGGAATTGCTGCCCATTTTGTAATCGAGCAGACAATCTGCTGCAGCCATCGCTGAAGGAAGGTCCTTCACTCCTTGCCTCCGCAATTCTGCCTGTGCCCAACTTTGTAATCCCGACATGAAGTTAAAGAGCTTGTCCTCCTCGGACATATTCTGGATATCCAGCATGAGGCTACTGAATTCCTTCACATATTCCCGAACGCTGCTAGTCTGCCTTAGCTTCTTGAGAGCATCCCTTGCAACCCAGGCCGTGTTGCAAGGCAGGAACTGATCCTTCAACTCCTTCTGCAACGTTTCCCACGTAACGACCGGTAAACGGCCATTAGATTCGTCATCCTTCACCCGAGTCCGCCACCACAATTTTGCATCGCCAGAAAGATACATGGAAGTGATGTTCACCCGTTCATTCTCTGGGACACGAGCAGCCTTAAAGTACTGCTCCATATCCCACAGAAAGTTCTCCAACTCCTTGGCATTACGGGCACCATTGAACGGTTTCGGTTCAGGAACACGAATTTTTGAAGCACCTACTGCATCCCGCGCAGTAGCACTATTCAAAGCCAATTTCAGCAAGGAAATCTCACTCTCCAAGGCATCAAACCGAGCCTTGGTATTGTCCGCCAGATCCAACAGATCTTTCATAATGGAAGACTGTCTTTCATCAGCACCACTAGCATATTCCTCGAACTGTGCCCTCAATTCCGTGTGTACATCGTTGTGTGCGTGGAGTTGTGCAGCCAAAGGGACTGCATCGTCAGACATGGGAGCACCAACGAAATCCTCCAACGCAGAAACCCGATCTTTCAAATTTTGACTCGCAGCCATAATTGAAAACGAAACCCAGCGATTACAGCAACCGCGCTCTGATACCAATTGTCACAGGGACGAAGTCTGCTACAAACACTTAGCCAAATTTCCGCCTGTGATGGCACTGAGGTTTCACTCAGTCAGCCAATCCGAATCCCACAACCCACACGAATATAATGAAAGTAAATATGGAACACAGTGATTACGGGAAAAACCCAACTCGTATTATTACTCCACAATAATTACAAGACTCACTCTATATGCTGAAGGAACACAACACTTTCTGTGTCTCATCAGCCCGGTTGTGAACTATTTATAGACCAAAACGAGTGTGCAGTTAACATCCCTAACTGCAAAGGGATAAACCGACCCACCAAGGCCAGAACTGCCAGAAACTGCCCTCCATGACTATTCCCAGCAACTGCCCACACACTCCACTTGCATGGACAATGAAAACCGACCAGGACACATGTCACACATATGTCCATTCACAACTTCCGAGTTATGACATCCGAATTAGTGGACTCAGCTCACTGAACTGCAGCTGAATTCCACAGTTGCCTTGCTCCCGAGAACCAAAGTGTGCAGATCCAGCATGAGGCCAAGGCATGCCCATGCCACTGCACATGTCAGCCTTTAAGGGGGTAACACAGGTGCAGCAAATTCAAGCCCTATTTCGACCTTGATTCAGCCGGCACCTCTCAAACCTCAAAACATGAAAGTTGTAGATCTTTTTCTTGGCGTTCCATAGCATCTCGAATAATCTCAATCGGAACTCAGATGAGAGAGTTATGCCCGGATTACACAGTGATGTCGAAACTGTCCAAAATTGCCCAATTAGCTTCGTTTTGCACTTAACACCTCCATTTGCATAATAATGAGTACATTTAGACACCAAATAAGTATAAAAGACTAATCATTAAGGAAGAAAAATATGACATTTTGATTCATCAGAAAACTTTGAGGAAAAGGATTATTTCAAAAGTTGATTGAATCAATCAAAAGTTTTCAAAGTGAATAAATTGATGAAATAAATAAGATATAAGATCAAATAATTTTTCACTTTAATGGTTTTAAAAGTTTTGCAATGAATGAAAGAAATGAATATATTTATAAAGTTCAATGAGCAAAACAGGCTGTTTAAGTAGACAAACAACACGACGTCTGCCCAGTGTTCGGACGTACAAAATAGACGCTATGCATAAGAAATCAGAACGGTAAAAAAATTGACCATTGCATAAATCAAACATCCGTCTCCACCATTTTTCTTTTAATTGTTTCAACTTGAACGTTTTAGAAAATGTAGACGTTTAAAAGGCATTTTCAACCTATTATCAATGTACAGGATATTGTAAAATATGATATAAGTTTAAATACCAATTTGAAAATTTTACCTTTGATCAAGAACATTTTATGCCAGTATTTATAAAGATAACTTTTTGTGCATAGAAATAATTTTTAAAACTTTCATCATTCATTACTAAAAACTAAAGTATTTATACCTTTACAAATGAATAAGAGCGTCTAGTCTATGATCTTTCTGTGAAGTTTAATTTTTAAGATCTTGTTTCGAATTATTTGACTTGAATATTTGACTTCAATTTCGACCTTCATTGTGAGTCCGATTTGTAATGTGAAAGTCTTGATAATGTTCCTTTTTACCACATTTGATGAATTTTAACATTGAATGTTTTGAAGACTATAATCAATTAAATTCAATTGTTAGAAACAAAATTAACTTATTTGTTATGATCATTAGGATTTTGTCAATCATATGCCAACATATTACAATCATAGATTCAAAGGATTACTTATAGATATCAAAATACTATTTACTCAGACCAAATGAAATATATGGTTAAAAAGTTTTCGATCTGTTAAAATGTATGATTAAAATTAATTATTGACTTTGACTTATATTTTAATCCACGTCAAGTCAGATCAATCACTCTTTTTGTCTTATCGTGTTAAGCTGCTATATTTGAGACAATGATGTAAGACATCTGGAACTAAATGAATGATAGGTTGAAGCCGGACTCCACTTGGTATAAACAAATTAATGGGGGCAAATTAGGATCTAACAGTTGCTATATTTCACATGACCACTCAAGCACTGGTCGTTAAACGCTAGACAAGTTTGATTTGAAACCCTTAAATTAAACAAATAATATGACAATGAATAATTACGAGGCGAATCAGATTATGGTTTTGTTTCCAAACATTAGCAGATCATTAATTAAACAAACAAAAAAAAAAAAGAGCTCCAATTCATTTTTCTGTTTTAGGAACCAAACGAAGATACTACTAAAGTATCAAATTATTATAAGGTTTTGGTTGGGGATGGTAATTTTTAGGTATTTTTGTTGAAAGTCATTTATTTTGAATATGATGTCTGTATTTGATGTAATTTATTTGCAAATGTGTTTAATGATTCGGAGTTAACAAAGAAAGTGTTTGACAAAATTGTGTTCCATGGACAATGATAATAACAAGGTTTTCGCAATTGGGTTAACTGATAGGTGGAATTGAGTTGTTTCTGAATTTGGTTTTGGGTATTTTTACCCCATTACCACTTTACATATAGTAGCAATGTAGCCTTTTAAGAGTTTGTTCTTAATTGGGGTGGTTGTTTCTTAGACAGCGTTCAAATATTTAGGTCATCATGAGTTAATTTGTTTCAATTTTAGTGTGGGTGTAGCAATGTAGTTTAGTGCCCAACATTTTAGAGGCAATTTCTAGTCATGGCGGTACCCTATGAAACTGACTGAATCTCGCATCACTGCCAATCACTTGATAGTAAAGTCTAAATCCATTTCCCGACCACCAGTTGGAGCAAGCTAGCCCATGTTTCACGAGGTGCCTTTCTTTTTAGTATAGAAAGGAATACCGTGCGGCAGTAGTCTGCTCTGCTAGACTACATTCCGCCTTTTCTCGATCGTTTCGAGATGAAACAAAATTCGATTACAAATTATAGAAAACTTGCAACATTAAATTGTGAATCATTGAAATGAAATTGATCATTAATTACTGAAAACAAGAAATTACAACTGACGAAAGTATGAAATTACGAATAGCTAGTGCAGGGGACGAACACTAAAAAGTTTGAAAGATTATTTGAAAGACTAATACTCCATACAATAGACTTAGCAACAAAAACCCAACTGCTGGGAGTAGACGTTTTTATGCCGAAAAATCATACTAAATTTTTTCTATTTTTTAACTATTTTATAATTGAAATAAACTATTATATGGAATTGAAATTACTACTCAAAATAAATTAATATTCACAATGTGCGGTTGAAGTAGGGCAAACTGCGGATGCGATAGGGTCACGGGGCTTAAGTGAAGTTGCGGTCCGTGACATTCTCCTCTGTTTGTTTTGGTGACGTCCTCGGAGCCATCAATGGTTGATATACTTCAATAAATGATTTGAAGGTTTCAAGGTCTTTTCGCTTGCCCAATTATTCTACTTGCCGTTGCATCCGCTCAATTTG
>CAIGRB010146700.1:14821-27623 GCA_903798255.1 Fraxinus quadrangulata
AAATGAGATCAAGACACTATTGAAGAATGCATTTTTTTTTCCAAAAAATGGAGCTCGAACAGGGCTAATGTTATTTAGACCTTTTTTTTTTCTTTTCTTAAATTGAAACAAGTAATGTAAAGGAACTATAAATCTTCCCATGCCGACATATCTACAGAGTATTTGAATGTAAACTGGGCTTCAGATAATACCTGTTTTTTTTAATCGACTACCATTAGCTTGAAATGATTCTTGCTTGGAGAAATTTATGAATCATTTCTCTTTTAACAATCACAGTATCAGTGAAGATGCTTTAATGGATACTTGTTTAATATTACGTGCTAAACTTATTCGTTGAGAGTCTTAAGTTATGTGCTCAAAATCAATTATTTCATTGAAGACATTAAATTACTTAATGGCATTTTCAATAAACTAAATAAATATAAGAGAGAGTTTAAAATAAATTTTAACAACTTTTTATTTTAATTTTTTCAAATAAAGAGTCACGCTCACTTTTTATTATTACTTTTATAATAATTATATTTAATAAGTTACAATTTTAAATTATTATTACATCATCCACTTGTCCAAACTCCCATATCCCCAACTTCTAATAAATGTGAAGTTGCCATCACCCAATTTTAAAGTAATTGTAACCTTTATCTTTTTCCCATTAACCCTGTATTCCTTGTGATGAAAGATAATATATTCGAATGAATTTCAAACGAGTAAAGGACTAAAATTTACAAAGAAAAAAATTTGCTGGTTCGATTCAATCTAATTTTAATAGAAACTCGATCGAATATTGAGATAATTCTATGTTAGAAGGAAAATTGAATCGAAGTACATCAATTTGGTACTTTTTAGAGTCTCACGTCTAGCATATGTTAAATTAGAAATGGACAAATCAAATGCATCTATCCATAAAAATATATGGCTAAAAACTATTAAAATAACACACTTTCATTTTAGTATAACTAAAATTAGGAGGAGAAAGAAAAAAGGAATAATTTCATCAATCTTCTCTGTCCGATGAATTTAATTCCAGGGAGAAAGATGAATGGGCATTGGAGCAAAACTCAAAACCACGTGCCGCCGTTGCCGCCGCCACAAAATGCCCCCAAATTCTCTCTATTCTCCACCAGATTTTCTCTGCACAAGAACTCATAACAGCATAATTTATAATTTCTCCACTTCTCTATCAATTTCATGCACATACACATGGGTTTTTTCCTTGCCAACTCTTTTACTCATCGCCAGAACTCCGGCGGTAAATATTGTTAGATAAGTGTTTAAGTGAATAAATACCTGCTTAACTAGTAAAATATTGACAAATAGCGACTGATACCGTATTTGCAGGATAGATACCGCATATGTAGGCTAGATACCATATATGTAAGATCGATACTATATATGTAACAGATATCGTATATGCAAGACAGATTCCGTATATGCAACAGATACCGTATATGCAAGATTAATATCGTATATGCAACTTATCAAAAGAATAGAGTAAATAATTTTATTAACTGCAATAAAATAACAGAACAAATAATTTAAATTACAGTAAAAGAAATTTCAAATCGAGGTCTGTGCTAACACAGTTTCCTTAAAACATATTCGCCCCCTCGCTATACGTGCTTGATGTTTAAATCGAGCGTTCGTTTTCCAAGATACAACAGTAAAACTAGTAGATTTTTAGCACTACAGCTACTATTTCGACAAACTAATTTTGTGTCTGAACAATACCATCTCCAAAACTCAAACCAGAAATTAAAATGTATGCAGACATAACTCGAACTGTATGAAGAAAAGCTTTTTCGTGTATTTTCAAATGAATTCCTATGTATTTAGAAAAGTGGAAAACGAGATATATAAATACTTGGCTCTTGAGAATGTAACTTCCCAATTCACTTAATGACAATTACCACAGAAATTTCAATAGTTTCAAAAAATAAAAAGTCAGTTAAATAAAACAAAAATGTAGCAAAATGTGGACACTCCTAAGGGGCCAAGTTTGCTCCTTTCGGTTCTACATTTACGTTGCAGGTCACGCCAGCATACAAGTTCAAGGTCCGAAGCCTATTTCGGTCCGTGATTTGCACTCCCTTGTGTGTGCACATGGAGAGAGCCTCTATACTAAACATGATTACACCCTTCCATAGTGCAACCATATTTAAAGTGATTTTTATTTTCATCAACTTCCTATGTGGGACAAACACATTTCTAGTTTTCCCACCAACACAAACTCATTTTAATTGTACTTTGAGATTCAATTTTTCATTCACCCGAGCATCAACTTTGGCAAGTAAATACATGATTTCGATGGACTCACGAAGAAGAACACAAATCAATTTTTATCTTCCAAAATAGCGAAATGGGTCCCACTCAAAACTCATGCCAAAGTCAGCCACATACTCATTTTTCCAACAATCCCCCACTTGAATGAAAATTGGGAGCGACATATGAATGTGACACATGACGATTTGATAAAGTTTAACGGTTGAAACCTACATAGGATAAGTAGGTATTACCTTTTGAACCTTCCATTGTGAAATATATTTACTTTACTAGCTGACTAGTGACGCGATGTCTTTGAACTGTTCTGCTGTTTGTGTAAACGATGATATACTCCCCACATGATTCTTCCTAACACATTTCAGTTCTCATTATTATGTTCATTTTGACCATGAATATACGTCTGGTTATGGGAGAGTTCACAAGAATTTTGTCCCATACAATTCCCTTAGAAGTGGCCCCACTTCTCTTTTACATAGGTGATTTCTTATTACAAGTAACCCGCATTACTTGACTCGAATTTCAAAGCATAAGAATGAAAAAGTCTATTGCTTATTCTTTATCTTTACGGTCATCACTGTTGCATAATAGGAATAGACATGAGGTAACATTCCCTACAGCGATTCTATTAAGTCTTTATAATTAGGTCGTCCATTTGAACCTAGATTTTGTGATCTCCAGTCAACTAAGTTGGATTTACTGTATATTAACTTATTCGTTCAAGGGCTTAAGTCTCATTCTTTTCGATGATTTTTCAACTAACTCTCTATTTAACCCTTTGATTAACGGATCCACAATGTTATCCTTTGACTTTACATAGTCAATAGTGATAACTTCAGTTGAGAGTAGTTGCCTTATGATATTGTGTCTACAAAGTATATGTCTAGATTTACCATTATATATGTTACTTTGTGCCCTTCTAATTGCTGATTGACTGTTATAATATATACAAATTGCTGACACGAATTTTGACCATTTTGGAATATCCTCTAAGAAGTTGCATAATCACCCAGTCTTTTCACCATATTTATCTAGAGTTATAAACTCAGATTCCATTGTAGATCTGGCTATAACAATTTTCTTAAAGATTTTCAGGATATGGATGCACCTCTCATTGTGAACACAAATCCACTAGTAGACTTTGAGTCTTTTATATCAGATATCCAATTAGCATCACTATATCCTTCAATGATCGCTGAATATCTGCTATAGTGCAGTTCAAATTTACAAGTATATTTTAAGTACCTTAGTACTCTTACTATTCCTTTTCAGTGATCATGTCCTGGATTACTCATATATCTACTTAGTTTACTGACTATATAGGCTATGTTTGATCTTGTACAACTTCGTACATCAGACTTCTAATAATTCTGGAGTATTCTACTTGAGAAAAACTTTTACATTTATTCTTGGATAGATGTTAACTTGTATCTATCGTGTCCTAGTCATGCCAATATCATTCTTACTGAACTTTTATAGAATTTTGTCCACATAATATAACTGGCTTAGAACGCGCCCATCTAATGGTATTGAAATTTTGATTCTAAGTATAACATCAGCCAAACTCATATCTTTCATGTCAAATCTTGAATTTAACATATGTTTAGTAGATTCGATCATCTTATCGTTACTATCAACAATAAACATATCGTCAACGTAAAGACATAAAATGACATTATCATTTTCAGTATTTTTGATGTAGACACATTTGTCGCACTCGTTGATTTTAAACCTACATTCAATCATACATTATCAAAATTTTCATGTCATTATTTTGAAACTTGTTTCAAGCCATATAATGACTTCATAAATTTACACACTTTCTTTTCCTGCCTTGTAGATGAAAACCCCTTGAATTGTTCCATATAAATTTCTTCCTCTAAATCTCCATTTATAAATGCAATCTTAACATCCATTTGATATACTTTAAGATTTCGTAGAGTAGCAACCGCAAGTATCATCCTAATAGATGTTATTCTCGTCATTGAAAAATATGTATCAAAGTAATCAAGGTCTTCTCGTTGTCTGTAGCCTTTTATTACTAATCTGACCTTATACTTTTCAATAGATCCATCTGCTTTCATTTTTCGTTTGAAAATCCATTTGTAACCTAGTAGTTTACTTCCTAGAGGAAGATCCACTAGTTCCCACATATGATTTTGTAAAATGGAATCTATTTCACTTTTAATGGCCTCTTTCCATTGAGGTCCTTCTGAAGAGTTCATAGTTTCTTGATAGCTTTGAGTTTCACTTTTTAGTATATAGGTCAGAAAATTTGGACCAAAAGATTTTCTGTCATTTCCCGTTTGCAACGTCTTGGTTCAACGTCAACCTCCTCTACTAGTTCTTAGTCCTGACTATTTTCAGTCATAGTCTCATATATCCGTTTAGAAGAGCTTGCCTCTTCTTTAGACTTGTATGAAAATACATGTTCAAAGAACGAAGCATTTATTGATTTCATTATCGTGTTTTTGTGTATGTCTGTAGTTTTCGATTTATGCACAAGAAATCGATAAGCATGACTATTATGTGCATACCCAATGAAAATGCAATATACAGTTTTCGGGCCTATCTTTACCTTCTTTGGTATTAGAACAGCCACTTTAGTAAAACACTTCTATACTCGTAAGTATTTATAGGAAGACTTTCTTCATTTCCATAACTCATAATGAGTCTTTTCCATTTTCTTTTGAAGGCACCTTATTTAAAAGGTAATTTGCTGATAATATAGTTTCTCCCCACATGTTCTGAGGTAACCGGGAGCTTACTAACATTGCATTCATCATTTCTTTTAAGATATTATTTTTCCTTTCAGCAACACAATTTTGTTGCGGTGGTTTCATGTATGATTCCATGTTGTGTACAAAATTTAGCAAATGGTGTTTCATACTCACCACCTCGATCACTTCTCAGTACCTTATATACAATAGATACCATATATGCAATTTATCAAAAGAACGGAGCAAATAATTTTATTAACCACAATAAAATAACATAACAAATAATTTAAATTGCAGTAAAAGAAATTTCAAACCGATGCTTGTGCTAACACAGTTTTCTTAAAACAGATTCGCCTCCTCACCGTACATGCTTAAGGTTTAAATCGAGCGTCCGTTTCTTAGGATACAATGGTAAAATTAGTAGATTCTGAACACTACAGCTACTATCTCGACGACCTAATTTTGTGTCTGAACAATACTACTTCCAAGACTCAAACAGAAATTAAAATGTATGCAGACAGAACTCGAACTGTACGAAGAAAAGCTTTTTCGTGTATTTTCAAATGAATTCGTGTGTATTTAGAAAAGTGGAAAAACGAGACATATAAATACTTGGCTCTTGAGAATGTAACTTGCCAATTCACTTATTCGTAATTACCATAGGATTTTCAACAGTTTCAAAAAATAAAAAGTCAATTGAATAAAACAAAAATGTAGCAAAACATGGACACTCATAAATAGTCAATTTTGCTCCTTTCGGTTCGACATTCTTGTACGCAGGTCGCACCCGCAAACAAGTTCAAGGTCCGAAACCTATTTCAGTCCGTGATTTGTACCTCCTTTGTGCGCGCACGTGGAGATAGCCTCTATGTTGCACATGATTACACCATTCCAAAATGCAACCATATTTAAAGTGATTTTTGTTTTCATCAACTTCCTATGTGGGACAAACACATTTCTAGTTTTTCCACCAACACAAACTCATTTTAATTGGCATACTTTGAGTTTCAATTTTTCATTCACCCAAGCATCAATTTTGGCAAGTAAATACATAATTTCGATGTATTTATGGAGGATAACACAAATCAATCTTTATCTTCCTCTACTTATTTTC
Organism: Fraxinus quadrangulata; assembly: GCA_903798255.1. Taxonomy (NCBI): domain Eukaryota; kingdom Viridiplantae; phylum Streptophyta; class Magnoliopsida; order Lamiales; family Oleaceae; genus Fraxinus; species Fraxinus quadrangulata. Next base: position 20,933 of record CAIGRB010146700.1, read on the forward strand.
TATATATAATTGACTCTTCATTATAATTTAGAAGAAGTTACACAAATCATAACCACAAAATATTTGTATTATTTTTTTATATTATAATAAAATCTCAATTCTCTAAAATAATTATATTGTTTTTGTATTCTTGTGATCTTTACTTCATATTGGGGTTATAATCTCTTATTTTTCACAACAAATTGGTATTAGAGTATTCCAGTTCATAACATTGGAATCAAAGCGTTTGGTATTGAAATTCTTGAGAAGACCAAGGTTTTTCGTGATGGCAATAATGAAGTATGATATTTCGCTATTAGATGTAAGCAGTACTCATTCAGATGGATTTGGACGACGCATTGTTGGAATTTGACAAGATGCCTACAACTTGGATTATGGAGAAGACACAACAGAGGAATTGCAAGGCTCTATCTCAAATACATCTTCGTCTTTCCAATAATATTTTTTGGACGTTTAAAGGAGAAGTCAGTTGTTGCTTTATGGTTAAAATTGGAACAATTATGTATGACGAAGAGTCTTACTAGCAAATTACATCTAAAACAACTTTTATATTCTTATGGTATGACACAAGGTACATCTTTTGAGGATTACCTAATTGTTTTTAACAGAAATCGTCACTGATTTGGATACCTTGGAGATCAAATATTTGATGCAATGAAACAAGTTCCAAATCTGAAGAAAGATATTTTCCCCTTAAGTACTCTTAATTCAAAATGGTATATGTATACTGTTGAAGGTGAAGTTCTGAAAGTTATCAAATGAGCCAGTGTTGTGCTAATAGGACATAAAAAATCCCATTTATATATCTTGCAAGACGGTATAGAATCTTCGAGTAATCAGCATATTTTAATAACTCGGATTTAGAGTTGACTTCTGTATTGTTGGAGTCTAATTTGGGGCCTTCTTTTAAGAATATATCTCAGTTGAATTTTAAAGATATGGATAAGTCCATCTTACCACCATTATCGACGGTGTCATCGTAATAGACCCATTATTGACCATAAGGTTCCACATAGGTACAATTATGCCGATTTTATTGATGGTTTGAATGCAGTTAAGGGTGTTGATTCTAACCAAGATCCTTCTTTTGATGTATTGAGTTGTGATTCTATTACATGACTTGTTTCAGCCTTATTTGATGATCATTATATCACTTTGCCCTTAGTTGGGATAGTAAAGGTAGAGGATATTTTCAGTTGGAATTGATGATGGAGAAGTTCGTTTGTATTTTTCATTGAAAAGTTCAAGTTTATTCTTTGTAGTGAAATTTGTCTTCAGGTGGAGAATTTTTTTTAAGTTTGTTCATTGATGTGGAATTCATGTCAAGGAGATTGTTAGAATTTGGATGTGAATCAAATTCTTTGTTAAAGATAATTGGGAATTATAATTAAAGTGCACGTTAAGAAGAATTCAAGTTTACTTTGTAAATTCTAATTAAAGTTCTACTTGGAAGTCTATTGAGAGTAGAAATTTGTGTTGGACTTGAAAAGAACATTGTGATGAAGAAAGTCAAAATTTTAGAATAAAGGATTCGAAAGTGGGCACCGCGATTTACCTCTTTTGCTTCTCTGTGTGATTTTTTCTATTATACTCTGTTTTGGTCTCCTTTTTGGCATCACTTCTTCTACAACTCTACCATGAGGATTTTTAGATGCCCCTACTTGTTATCTATATATAGTTGACTCTTCATTATGATTTAGAAGAAGTTAGACAAATCACAAACACAAAATATTTATATTTTTTCTCCATATTATAATAAAATCTTCATTCCTTGCAATAATTACATTGTTCTCCTATTCTTGTGATCTTTACTTCATATTGTGGTTATAATCTCTTATTTTCTCACAACAAACTGGTATTATTGTATTTTAGTCCATAAGGGCCCATCTTCCCAATAATTCTAGATCGAACCTCCTTTTTAATCTTTGACTGCGGGTTGAGAATCCAGTCCTAGAAAATTCGCTTTCGGAGTCTGTACTGGAATTGGAGCAGAAACCAAGGTGTAGAAGATGAGAAAGGAGAAAATCGAAAAGGGAAAGTAAATGGGTGATCACTAAAGGTTGAATCAGGTTAATTACTTAGTGTTAACTGAACTTTGTCAAGTATTACTATTTAATAACTGAACTTAAAAATGTATATTAATGATCACTGAATTTCGTCAAGTGTTACTACTTCATAACTGAACTTTAAAATGTATTACAATGGTCACTGAATTATATTATATACGGTGTATAATTCAGTGACTATTAAGATACATTTTTAAACTTAGTTATTAAGTAGTATCACTTGGCGAAGTTCAGTGACCATTAAGATACATTTTAAAGTTCAGTAATTAAATAGTAACACTTAACATAGTTCAATAACTATTGAGATATATTTTTAAATTTAATTATTAAGTCTCTCAAATCGACCTCTATAAAAAAAATTCAAAGAAAATGAAGGGAAAAAATAGGAAACAGAAAATCAAAGATCTATAAATCGAATAAATATAATTCAATTTTGAAATAAATGGATGACATTAGTTTTCAACTAAAGTTTTGCTGCCCAAATGGAAGATATACGTTGTTAAATTGGCTCTGAATGATTTGTGTAGTCATTAAATCCCCGACTAGCATATCCTTCATCGGCAACTTCTCAAAAGTACATTTGGTTTTTGGATTAACTGGTATTAGTTCAACATATTTCGAACTTCGCATAAAATGATTGAAAGAGAGATAATATAAACATTAAAAGAAATGACAGAGAAACATTATATAAAAATACAAAAATGTTCAAATTAGAGCCAATGTAACTAAGGTCAATTTGATTTTTCATCTTTTTTCCCTTCATTTTCTTTAGTTTCTTTTTTTACAGAGGTCAATTTGATGGAAAAAGAAATTGTTACTCCTTAATAACTGAATTTAAAAATGTATCTCAATAGTTAATAAACTTTGTCAGGTGCTACTATTGTTAGATATTTAAATAATAAATATAATATGTGAAAGAAATAATTAATTTAGATGAAGTGTTCAATTGGTGAAAAGTGTGGAATTTGTGTGGGAGGCCGAGGACATATATAAACACACATTTGGGTATTAGAAAATTACTACAAAAAAAGAAATTGTACCTTCCTATTAAAAAAATATTATACTTATTTTTTACATATTTTTTGAAGTACACTTGAGAATTCTGAAAATCATTTGTGATTGCTGCACAATTAGTTTATTTGATCGTTGTATCCTCAAGGTGATTGTTCAAAGAGTAAGCAGTAGTTATCGACGCAATTTCACTTCAGAACACATCGTGCTGTCTGAACACATCGTGCTGTCATGAGACTCGAAATTGCAACTAATAATATTTCTAACTACTACTTTATCACTGAACTTAAAAACGTATCTCAATGGTTATTGAACTATGTACAGTGTTACTCATTCATCACTCAAGTCGACGTCATTTGTTGAACCTAATAGATTTTTCCATTTAAAAGAGATGCGTTTGGTCAGTCGAAGGGCTATGGTTACGTGCAATAAGCTACTGAGAAAGCTGCCCAAAAAGCAATCAATGAACAGAATGGCAAGGAAGTCTACGTAGAACATTTAGTTAGCAAGCAAGAAATAGAGATTCGTTTGGTCAGTCAAAGGGCTATGGTTACGTGCAATACGCTACTGAGAAAAGCCCAAAAAGCTATCAATGAACAGAATAACATGTCATTGTATGGCATGTAGAACATTTCGTTAACAAGTAAGAAATAGAGAACAAGATGATATTTACCAATGTATTTGTAAAGAATTTGTCTGAATCAACAAGTAAAGAAGATCTGAAGATAATATTTGGTGAATTTGTATTGATTAACATTATAATAGTGATGAAGGATGAAGATGGAAATTCAAAATGTTTTGGATTTGTAAACTTTGAGAATGCAGGGAATACTGCTAAATGTGTTGAATTTCTTAACGGTAAGAAATTCGATGACAACGAATGGTATGTTGGACGAGCCCAAAAGAAATCTAAGAGGGAACATGAATTAAGACTCCAACTTGAGCAGGGTGAGAAGGAGGCACGCAAAGACCGTTAGGATTAAACCTCATTTATATCAAGAATCTAGATGATAGCAATGACGATGATAAGCTAGAAGAATTGTTTTCTCAATTTGGTGCTGTAACATCTTGCAAGGTTCGTCTAAATTTGTCTTTTTTGTCGATCTTTTGATTGTCTTAGTCAGTCAACTATAGTTTACTCATTAGTTGAGCCTGCTACAAATGTAGGTTACCTGTGATGTAAAAAGGATAAGCAAAGGCTCAGGCTTTGTTTCATTCTCGACTCAAGAAGAGGCTTCAAGAGCAGTAAGTAGTGTTGGACCAACTCATCTAAGAGATTAAGTATTAGAAAGAGGACTCGTTGATTTATTTAATTTACTTTTGAACAAGCCCCTCTTGTGTGCAAGCCATATTCACCTTTTTTGTCAAAAGCCTAACACGTTTTTGGTTTCCATAGATCTCAGAAATGAATAAGAAGATGATTGGTAGCAAACCTCTTTATGTTTCTATCGCTGAAAAAAAGGAAGTTAGATCAGCAAGGTTACATGTTTATTTATACGATTTCATTTTTCTCTTCCAATAGATGCTTTCACATTATCACCATGACAAATATCATAGAATTCGGCATTAATGTACTTAGTCTTCTCGTGAAATTATCTTGTTTTTAGTGAAGTGATTCGCACTTCAACTATCATAGTACTCTTCCAATATATGCTTTTGCATTATCACGCAGAATTAGAATCCAATGTACTTAGTACTCCCGTGGAATTACTCTTCTAATATCAACTTATTAGTGTTAAGAAATATAGGGTTATTTTATTTTATTATTTATTATGGGTAAAATAATCTTTTTAGTTTCTTTTATTTAACCCATATATAGTCTCTTTATATTTTGGTTAAATTACCTTTTTGTATTCAATTTCATTATGCAATATCAATGATAGCATCCACTTCTTTTTCTTTATTTCTTTGCATTGTTTAACATTGTATCAGAGCTAAATTTCATGGGACAAGAATTAATTTCAAACACAGCTTTAGTATTTCATTTTTCTCCCTTTTGCTATCTGATTTTCCTTTTGTTTTCTGATTATGGCTACTGAAAGAGACGATTCGCTTCAGTCTGTGAGTATGAGGTTGGATGAAAAGAATTATTCATATTAAAGTTATGTGATGAGAAATTTTTTTAAAGGTAAAAAGATGTGGGGATATGTTACTGGAACTTCTATGAAACTTGGGGATACTGATGAGGATTATGCTGCTTTGATAGATGCATGGGAAGCAAACAATGCAAAAATTATTACTTGGATTAACAATTCTGTTGAGCATTTCATAGATAGAGAGTTGGCGAAGTATGAGACAGCAAATGAGGTTTAGGATCATCTGTAAAAGTTATTCACTCAATCAAATTTTGCAAAGCGGTATCAATTGGAGAATGAAATACGAGCTCTTCAGCAGAAGAATATGAGTGTTCAGGAGTTTTACAAATCTTTGGGATCAATTGGCTCTTACAGAATCGACAGAATTAAAGGCATGTGCTGCCTATATTGCTCGTAGAGAGCAGCAACGGTTGGTACAATTTCTAATAACACTTTGTAGTGATTTTGAAGGATTTAGAGGTTCAATTTTGTATCGTTCTCCACTTCCTTCTATTGACTCAGTTGTCAATGAGTTATTTGCTGAAGAAATACGTCTTAAATCGTATTCTGAAAAGAGAATTCTTTCTACTTTTAATCCCTTTGTATTAGCAGTGCCTTCTAAGTCACTCTATAATAATCAGAATAAGTTTTACACAAGGGCTGCCCCCGACGAGTGCAGTTTCTGTAAGCAGAAAGGTCATTAGAAGACTCAGTGTCCTAGGTTGAGACACCAAAACCAATCGTAGCAACAATCTCAAGCTTGGAAGCCTGACAACCAGTCACAATCGAATGCTCATAGACCACATCAGGGTTATAAACCACTACAGTCTAATACTGCAGCAGCAGTTTCATCAAGAGCTTTCACTGATCCTAGTACTCTGGTTGAGCAATTTCAGAAGTTTCTCAAGCTATATATACTTCTTCTTCCGTAGGTCAGTTACCTCATAATTCAGGTACGTCACATTCTGTATGGATTTTGGATTCTGGTGCTTCACATCATATGTCTCCAGATTCTTCATCTTTTGCTTCTATATCTCCTTCGTCTTCTATTCATGTCATGACAGATGATGGTACTCCTATACCTTTAGCAGGTGTTGGTTCTGTTGTCACACATCACTTGTCTCTCTAATGTTTATCATATTTCGAAACCAACATTAAATCTTGCTTTTGTTGGTCAGTTATGTGATTCTGGTAATTTAGTCACATTTTATTATTCTTCTTGTTATGTACAGGATCTGCAGTCTCAGAAGCAGATTAGGACAGGCCGTAGGAAGAGGGGACTATATATTTTAGATGAGTTAAAAGTGCCCGTGCTGCTGCTGCTGCTCTTAGTGTTGATTTATCTTCTTTTCGTTTGAGTCATTCTTCTTCTAATTTTTATTTATGGCATTCTTGTCTGGTCATGTTTCATCTTCTCGTTTGAGATTTTTGGCTTCTATAGGGGTATTAAGAAATTTACAATCTTGAGTTATTTCTGATTGAAGTCGCTGTAAACTGGCAAAATTTTCAGCCTTACTTTTTAATCGAAGTATTTCTATT
>CAIGRB010146700.1:36387-49974 GCA_903798255.1 Fraxinus quadrangulata
ACCACAAAAGCAATGGGAATTGGGAACTATGCTTACTGCGGACAATAGCCATCTACATACTCTAAGCTAATTCGATTGTACATGTTTTTTGACTGCTACAACTTATTTTTGGAGGGAAAGAGGAGCAGCAGGTATCCCTTACTCCATTCCTTTTTCGTCAAGCATCCCTTACTTCATTCCTTTTTCGTCAAGAATGGCGATCGAAAAGAAAACATTTTTAATCTGTACCGTATCAAAAATGAGAGGAACTCTCTTACCTTTCCTCATTTCCTTGATAATTGAAGGAGTTGACTAAATTTCCTTTGTGACTGCAAGCAAATCACAGATCATCAAAGTCATACGGTCAAAATAGAGCATCAATCGACACAATATTGAATTTCAAGCTCCAATAAAAATTACAACTATAAGAAATCTTATTGCACGACCAGTTAATCAAAAATAACATAATTTACAATTATTTTTGTTATTGTTAAGTTAATAGCACTAAGTTAACCCTTCGATCGCACGATCGCATGTTAAAATATATAAGCTATCTACAAACCATATCTCACTAGGTTCTACCACTTAATGAAACTCTAAAAAGTTATATTCACAAAGCTCAAAGGCCATAACACCCTGAGAACCTCGTATCATAATGTCTCAATCAACGACTCACTTAGTACACAAGTTGTTTAGCGTACTTCTTAAGCATCCAGACGAACAATATGCCTCTGCCTCATCCCTATATCTGCAGCTTCCCGATTCTGCTGAATCATGCCAATATCACTTATATTTGAATTTTGATCCTCTAGGACAACATGAGGACCAGTTTGCTTCTCGTCTAACTTATCCCCATAATTGTGGAGTCTACGACCAATCAAATACCGGTCATCACGTATAGAATTGTGGAGGTTGGTGAACCAGACATGGACCCGCTTGGCACAGATGAACAGCAGACTAAAGCTAAGGCACCCCAACCAGGCAAATCGATAGACAGCTGAGTTCACCACTAACGGGTACCCAAATACCGGAAACACACCTCTTGCTAAAACATAGGGAACACATAATAAAGTAAGCAGCTTCATAACGATTGGGAAAACAATCTCACGCAGCACCCAAAGACCTTGCAATCTAAAGAAGCCATCTTCCCTCACCCTTTCGAATTTTATACGCCAGCTTTCATCCACCAGTGGCATCATGTTGCCCAACATAACCTGTACAAACAAACAAAAATTAAAATCTTCATTATATCAACAAGTTGAAGCATTGATGTCGGTGCATCCATTGCCATGTGAATATTCATTACTACATCAATGGATCATTCTAAAGCTATCATAAAAACAAAGACAAAAGGAACCCACCCATGAAGTTAAACAGTTACTGAACCCCCCACCCAACGAAACAGACAAATAAAGAGAAAACTAACCACTCTTGTCCAGATCTTTAGAAATATTAGTCCTAGAGCCCAATCCTGATACAAAAGAAAAACTGGACTCTCATCCACAGGAACACGCATAGGCACAATTACCAGAAGTTCAAATAGCAGTCCGATTAACACAGGAATGACAAAAATCTGCAGCACAAAGTTAACACGAGTTAACTTTAAAAACAAGTGCAATCTTATTCAAATATAACCGAGATTGCCCATTCTTACCCATATTGACAACAGTGCAGAACTCTTGAGAATGATGCCACACCATTTCCATATCTGGCCAAGCAAAACTCTAGTTCTCTTTTTCTGAATATGGTCAATAAAATACTTTGCTCCAGCCAAGACAGTCCAAATAACATAACTTCCAATGAAGAAAGCATAAGAATCTAAAGAAGAAAGTCAAGGAAAAGTGAAGACTATGGCTTTATTTTCATTATTAAGTTAAAATAAGGGCATAACTGCCAACTTAAATTCAATTACCATTGCACTTGATGCCATGGGTTACTGGAAGAAGTGGAAGGGCATTGAAGAGTGTTCTCCCAAGTGAAATGGGAACAATTATCAACGCAGAGTTGAAAACAAGTAGAGTCATCCAAGCTACCAACAACAGTAGCACAATGCGAAGCACAAAACTCCACCTGCTAAAAGATCGAAGCAGACAACTATAAGATGCTTGCAGTAAAACTCCATGAAAAAGCATTGCCAATCTACCAAGGGCTGACCACATCTAAAGATGCAAGGATGAATTAGAAAAAGACAAAATCTATAGAACATTTGAGGATTCCCACAAAAAATAAAGAAAAGGAAGTGAACAATCCACTTAAAAGCAATTGAATGCAATTTAACTTGAAAAGAAAGAGATGCCAGCATAATCAAGAACACAAGGCACCTGAATGTGCAGGATTTATCATAATATGTGCACTAAAAAATTCTAAGTTTGTCTGCGTATGTATCTCATACTACACCACCAAAAGATGTATCCACAGAATTAAAGAAGAAACAACAATGACTTGTTTACAAGTGGACTTTCAGAAAAGCTCAAACTTCAAATCACAAAAACGAGGATTAGTTAAGCGCACATATCACTCTGAATTGATAGAGAAATGGGCAAAGATTCTCAAATCTAGGGAAACAAAAAGTTCATAAAAAAACTCATCCTCAATGACAACTTACTCTAGATCAGCCGATTCATCACTGTCGTGCTCCTCGGTGCCATCTAGTACAGCACGTGTGCCTAGTAATATTGCTCGTTCCTCTGCGCCAAAATGTGCATGTCGTCTTCGTGGATTCCGATTTGCATTTTCCTGGCCACCATTTTCCTCTGGTTTTGGGAGTAAAAACTCGGATAAACCAAGTGCCCAGCCAATGGCTATAAACCAATAGCGCAAAAGAGATTTGATAGCACTTCGCGGCTTAAAATGCTCAATAGCGAAAGGAATGAATATTTGAAAGAGAAGCATGTCAGTAGGAATTTCAGTAGATGGATCAGACACGCTGCACAAGAAGCATTTATGTGTGGCTTAATAGAGAATTTTTAAGTAAATAAGAAAAAATGCACAGACAAGTAAATTATATTTCTGAAAGGAAGTGGAGATCGATCTTACAAAATATGTAGTGGAAAAAGGGAGGGAGCCATTTGCATTGCAAGTTTAACTGGTAAAAATACCAACATCACTATCAAACTCCCATAAACAGCAATAGACAGAAGAACTCTACGAGCATGCTTGTGTACAGGATCATCAATCAGATCACGGAATGGATTGTAATTAGGATCAGCTGGATCTCGAAGGAAGTATAAAACTCCACTGCGTAGAACCTATAATAATAAAAATACATATTGTGTTAGTGGTAGGTATCATAGAACTCTTAGAGAATATGAGTGGATATAATAATTAGTTAGGCAAAGTGAATACCCCTCGAAGAAGGCTGACAAACATACTAGTTTGCAGCATGTAGATAATTCCTACAAACCAATGAACCATAAAACTTGCCAGTGGCGAGACTGAGAAGAATTCAACTCTGTGTGAAATTGTCTTTCCAAACATCCTTATGGTACAAACATCCAGCCACCATCCACATATCAAAGGAAAAACCCCAAGTTCAATGACCAGAAGGAAAGCAACCTTAACCGTAGTCATTAAATGTCTCATTGCTGCAGCAAACTGCCTGAAGAGTGATGGAATAGTTTCAGCAATTGAAGCAATGCCATAGAACCTTCCCATGTTCAAAGGCCCTCCTCTAGTATACCGAATTAAGGCAACAATTCCAACATAGAAAATGATCAGCGAGAATATAAATATGTAGCCAGCAGCGATAGTAGTAACATCAGAAAGCCGTGATAATCCGGAAGATTGCACTTTCAAGAGGTCATTTGCAATAGTTGAGCTTAGGTTGCCAGATACTTTATTATTTCCTGTTACATTTACTTTTAACGTCTCGCTGACCTGGCCAAGCAAGCCATCTTCTTGGTTATCAGACGTCAAATTCACACCTGCGGTTAATGCATTCAGTGTGACATTTGCCAAGGAAAGGGCCGATTCCGTAAGTGGCATGACAGCCAATAATACAGGACCAGTAGCAAAGGACAAAAGCCAGGATAAATAATAGAGTACAACACGTCCTAATGAGAAAGGCACAAAGATCACAACTCCAAGGAAAATCATATTGCTTGCTAAAACCTGCAAAGAAGAGGATGAAGTTTAGCAACAAATAATCCGATGCATACAAAAGGAGAAAAAAACTAGAAGAGCTTGCTGATTTTATATCAATTTATAAAGCAAGGTTAACAAGCAGGCCAAGTGGAGATTCTAGACATCCAAGCACCCAGATGACCTAAAGGCACATGCATCCTTTTTATTGAGCAATGACAGAATTAAACTCATAGAAGGGGTAGTCTAATGCCTAAGTACTTGCTTCTAGTGATCAGTTATTCTAGAAAAAGAAAAAGGGAGAAAATAACTCCGCAGGCAACAAATTTTCAGAAAAATTGGAATGGCTTATAAACCAGTAGCTATGGTCAGACACATAATGAGTTTGATTGTCGAAGTAATTGCACTTGTTTATGTATATCATCCTCTCAGTGAACTATAGAGTGGCTAATAACAGTAAAATAGGCATGGTAACCAGTTAGTCCACCCAACCTACCCTGCATGGTCTCGTGAAACTAAATCCAATAAAATTATCCACTTAGAACCAAATAAGCAAACTAGATGTGAAAATTATATCAATACATGTTGCAAGGTTTTAAGAAATTTCTTGCCGCAGATTACTTCCAGTGCAAAATAGACAAGCTGACGATCTAGCATGCCAAAGTAACTGTCCAGCTACCAACAATAGGCTTCAAACATGGTAAATACAAGCTTACAACATAGTTGAGTGCCGTGCTAACTAGGGTAATATAATATCAAGTACGTGATAAATAGCATTCCATGTGAAATAATGATTCAAGAAAACAAAATTAAACTCCATTTCATTCAGGTATCAAAAGAATCAAGGAAACTATGGAACATATAAACTCACTGTAAATGCATTTTCGACCAAATGGAATACAGGTCCCTGCATGCCAACCAGTTCATCAAAAGGTACATCTTCTGCACCATCAGCATCATCCAAGCCATCAAACATCTGTTCAACACGAGCCTCGAGACGAGCAGCCTGCATCTCCCACTGAGCAGCAACATTTTCTGCATTCCTGCGTATTATCTGGCCAGCTCCTGCGATTCCTTGCGCTCCAGCAGCATCTTCGCCATTCCCATCACCAACAATATTTCTATTGGCTTGAGCAGCATGCCTTCTTGCAACATGCGCTCCATTCCTGTTTCCTTCATCTTCTCTGTTGACATCCTGCCCTCCAAGCTCTCGTAAATGTCTAAAGTAATCTCTCAGAGAAGTTGCCCCAAGAAATATGAATACAATGCTTGCAGATAGCAGAAATCCATGCAGACAATCAGTCAGAATGACTGCTGTAGATAAGTGACTCAAAAATAATCTTTGTGCTTCGGCTAAACTTCTAACCAAAGCCAGTCGCCATATCCAAAAGGTAATAAAAGGAATAACGAGAAGCCAAACCGAAAGTACAAAACTGAGGCGCAAAAAGAACTGCATAACATGGCAGGTTTTCATAGTTATCCCAACAATAAATTCCTGAAAAGGAAGCCTTGCCGGAGCATTTTCAGCATAAACTGGAGAGAACGAAAATGGATGTTTGCAGACCTGCATTTTATGTAACTAAGGAATAAGTAAGGGAAGATCGCACTGTGGTTCTCTATCAAGCACAAAGGCGAAGGCAATAAAATAGGAATACCTATAGAAACCTATCAAAAATAATGTGATGCACTTCGTAAGATTAAGCATCACATAATTTACATTATCCATATACATATCTTATACTACGGACTTGCAGTGCAATTCTTTAATATATATTTCTTGGGAAGGGTTGATTTCTAGATTTGCTTAAACAATACCCTAGTAAACATATGTTGGTATCAGTTAGTATTTCAAATGTCCTCTAGCAAATTTTCTGATTGTAAATATGAAGATGGTAAGGCTTGCTGAGCATTTTGAAGAAGTTATCAGAAACTCATACACCTAAATTTCTATTTCTCATACATGAGATGTTTTTTACTCTCCACTGGACAGCCTTCTTCGCATATAGAACTTCTAACCACTTTCTAGGTTTCTTCATCATTCTAATCCCAGAAGCACCCATAAGAACAATCAACAATAGCATCAATAATCAAAGTAAACATTGAGATAAATTGTTTCTAATTATGCATAGAATCGCATGCTATATCTATGCCATGTTATATATAAGCTGTGTTTATCTTTGTAATCAACTAGATATAGACAGGTTATATGTTCAGAACTGGAAGGTTTGGCCGTTGCCATTTTTCCTTGTACACAGTTCTCACACAAAATTCATGACTTGAATGAAAGAAACATAAAAATTTGTCTAATACCGTTCGTCCCATTTCCATTCAGTGAACGGATTTAGAAGATTTCAATTAATCAAAAACAACATAAATTGAACTTAACCACAGATTAACCACACAAAATTATCCCAATTCACAACCAATATCTAATTACACCCAAAAAGTTAACTGGACGTCAATAAACAGACCTCGCATTGGCGGGCGTTACTGTGATTCAGCCACTGAAGTAAGCAATCCTGGTGAACGAACTTTATGCTGCCACTGCAGGCACAGGGATATCGCAACGGATTATCAGCATCGCCAGGGTTCCGGCAGATCCGGCAAACATCCCCCTCCTCATCATCATCCAGCAAATCGTACTTACCACAATTATTACTATTGTTAATATTATTATAGCTCCTTGAACCCGGCGACGAAGCCAACGATGATGTTGAATTGGACTTCGATGGCGCTGCTGAGGAGGAGGAGGATGGCGATGCGGCCTCTGCCTCCGGTCCGATCTCCATCGAGCTTCTAGATTCTCTTGCCGGCGGAATTTTCTAATTCGCTCTATGGGTTTTGGTAGATGGTTGAAGACTTAAAAAGTAGTTTGACTCAGAGATTTTGTTATTTATTTAGGGAAAATTGCACAAATGGTGTTCAACATATTGCTGTTGTAGCAAGTTGGTCACAAATATTCAGAAAAGTGTTAGTCAAACTCTTTAACATTTATTTTTTCAGGCACAATTAGTTTATATGAACATGAACAAATGTATGTTAAATTGCTATGGAACTCTCTGATGTCCAACTTTATAAAGTTAGATTTTGCGTCCTTAATTTCGTATCTGTCAAAAAAAAAATATAATTACTTGTAATTTGATCAAATTTTATCTTAAAAACAGATTTCATGATACTCACAATTTTTACATATTTTTTAATCATGCACTCTTTACAACCCACTACTTATGAATATTTGGATTGTTTCATCCAACTACAATAAAAATATTAAAAATTAAATACATGTTTGAGAAGTGTTTATAAACAATTTAAATTATAAATAAATAGATTCGAGCAGTGAATAAGTGGATAATGCTTATGAGTTTTGTAAAGTGTGGATAAAAATAATTTGAACAATTTATAAATGTCAGCCAAACGTGAGCTAACTTGTTCTTTAAATGTTGGGGAGCAACTATTACCAGTGAAATAAATTGGGGGACAAATAGTGAAATTGTCCCATTTATTAATTGGCGGAAAATACCACACGGTTGCGTTACGGGAACGGAGACTAGATATTGTGTTTTGTTGAAATGGCAAGAATGTCCTTGGAGAGAGTTTTGAAATCAAATTCGATTGCATTTGATTCTGAGGACGGAATTTGTATGAAAAGAAAATAAATTTTAAATATATATTGCTTAGAATTTATTTGTATAAAAATTATTAATTAAATGTATTTGATTGTTGATTAATTTAATTTTCAACCTAGAAATATTATATTTGTTCATTTTTTATTGGTGGGTAGATGAGAGTGCGTTGATAGATAAGAGAGTGAATTCCATACAAAATAAAATCATATTCCTCGTAAAGAAATTTTTTGCCTTGAATTTAGAGAAAATATGGTCACGGACAAAAGTAAAAAAATAATTTTCATGAAAAAAATATAATCAAACAACACAAAAGTAGGAATTTGGATAGAAAAAATACGTTTTCCATGGAAAATATTGGTAATCAAATGCACTCTTCGATCAATACCCTACGAACATTTTAACTTTTCTTTTTATTAATTTCATGTTGAAATTTTGGCATTTGATACCATAAATTCTATCTTTTTTTAATTAAGAATAATTGTACTTGTAGATAAGGAGTTATCAAAAGTTTTACTGATAAATAAAGTGTCAAAAGAGAGTGAAATTTTTATTATTATTATTTAGTTAAAGAAATTCTGATCTAATCATATTTTACCACATCATGTATATGTAAATCATTCTGCAAGTAATGTTGTACATGTGACACAACCACTTTAATAATTTCATGTTTAACTATATTTGTGATTTATAGACCAAAGAACATAGAACTCAAGAAAATGAACAAATTTTAGTAAATTTTGATAAAAGTTAATTAAAAATGTGATTGAAAAATTGATAAAAGTTATCGATTCCATAAAATGTAATATTAAAATTAATTATTGACATTTACTTAAGTTTTAATTAAGTTTTTTTTAATTGTGTTAGCATGATTTTTTTTTTTCAATAAATGCGAAAAATTAGCGAGGGGTTTACGATCAAAAAATCAATGCATTATATATCACAAAACTATTATTTAAGATTTTGGAAAAGGATATGCAATGGAATATCGGAATAAATTCTCTCTCGCAATCTAAGCAGCTTACTGTAAAATTGCAACCAAAATTCTTACAAATTTAGTGACGGAGATTTGAAGTATTTTTTCGTATTGATATTTCATCACAGCTATTTAAAAAACGATTTTTTATGACCAAAACCGTACAACATGAAAAGTTAATATAATTAATTTCACAGTTAATTGTGATATACTTATTCCTCTGACTTCCACGATACAATTGAAATTTGGATTTCCATGAAGTTCTAGGTTTTTGCTTATTTTTACTTTATTTTTTATCATTCTTTTCCATAAGTGTGAAGTATTTTTCATATTTCATATGTTTCCGTTGCTTCATTGCCTATTTAACTCCACTGGGATCACAATTCCAGTATAGGCGGCGCTAAATTATAATAGATTAAATGAAATGTGTAATTAAATAATTTATTTAATTTCATCTATCATTTAATGTCATGTTAACATCATCTAAATTGAGCTTGTAACTCCAGCGGGATTACATAACATTACTCAATTTCTTTGTTTGTGCATGTGTTATAAAAAATAGTGAAATAACAACCATTTTATAATAAAAACTCAAATCTCGAAAGGAAAATTTTGAACGTTCCTCGTAATATATAAACCAAAACTGCTTAATTAATTTCCTCTAACACTTATCATTATTCTTAGAACACTAGGGTTTGTATAGCTTGCCACCACATTTGCACATCCAAGCTTCTGGGTAGTAGCCAACAGCTGCTGGCGGCACCTTCACAAGAATTGGCTGGCATGGTTTGCATGTTCCACACTTTCCGGTACAATCAGGAGCTCTCGAACCAGCCAATACTCGCACTTTCTCAACATTCCTGTCTGCATTATTTTTTTCTATTATCTTAAAGTTTTCTTCAACTTTTGAAGGAGTTTCTAGGTTCATTCTGCTGAAAATTATGGACGGAAATAAGAACAAGAAGCAAATTAAAAGGAGAAATTTCATTGTGAAGAGATGAACTTTTAGCAAAATAATTTCTTGCGAGATGTAGAGTTCTTGCAAGCTTAATGAGGTTTATATACAGGAAAGATGTCGTAAAAGTTCAATCTAGGGTTATTGGGAAATATTTTGTGGCATTGCATATACCTTGTATAATTTCTTGTACTAGGAAATAATTGATCTCTGTAATTATGTAAAAGCACTTTTAATTTTAAATATTCTCCCCAAATTTAATGGAAGATTGGGCGTGGGCTGAATCGGGTCGGGTCGATTTTTTATTCAACATCAAAAGAAAAAAAAATGAAAAATGAATGGAGATTGTGGATAGAAGATTTGAAAAGATGAAAGAAAATAACGGTTGGTGCCTTCAAAATGATCTATGCGGTCAACATGCGGTCGTATAGACCCATTCAGAGAATAAATGGGCTTATAACTACGCGACCATATAGTTATAGCCTATGCTATCACATAGTAAAGAAATTTAACAGTTTGATTCAAATTTCTGGTGAAATGATATACCATTTCAACATGGTTTGGAACCATTTTGTGTAGAAATGATATAGTATTATAAATATAAGTTAATTATCATTCCAAAAGATGATTTAAATGTTTTGGAATCATCCTTTTTTTCATCCCAAAATTCTGGCAAAATTAGTGTTCATCACAAAATCAAATTAATATCATTTCACGTGTTCATTTTTTGAAGAATCACTTAAACTTTTGGTATTCTTTATTTTTAGGTTTGAAATCCTACAAACTATTTGTCATTTAATCCTCAAAAGCATTTGTGAAGAAGGCCAATATCGTTTGAGAATAACGATACAACTATCGAGATGAAGTCTTTTTTTTTTTTTTTTTTCACATGTACAGAGGATTTGCTTCACAAAGGTTTTACCACCTCTCACATGAGATGGGCACCATGTGGGATCGACCTGATTAAAAAATGGGCAAAAAATACCGACACCCCCCTCCCCGTGAGTATTTTGTAGGGGTTCCGTGAACCCCTACAATGTACATGAAGTACCCCTCTTAATGTATACATGGAAAGTACAAATAACATTTTCCAAAAAAGATTGACCATCATTCCGACCAAAGGAGGCCATATTTGGATTTTCTATCATCATAAGAATAATATAATTTTAATTAATAAGTCGATAATAGTTACTAACATATTACTCATCAAACAATTACTTAGAGAAAGTAAGACGCAAAAGTAGACAATTTATAAACACATACTCAAGATGTGATTAGTGAGTAATGTATTACGAATGGCAAATTTATAATTGAGACTTGAAGAGTGAGAGAGTTCTCATATAGTTTTTCTCACTTATTTCTTTCTTTTGGTCTAAAACTCTTTCTTTTGGTCTAAAACTCTTATTAAAAAAATATAAATTTAAAACAAAATATTTATGTTATGGACAATGAAATATTCTATAATTATGCATTTGATTAATAAAAGATTTAAGGATTGCAATTATTTATTGAATTTATTGTTTTCAATAGAATTTTTTTAGGAATGCAATATTATTTTTAATATGCAACATTCGGTTTGAGAAAATTTAATTGTGTAAGTAATTTTATTTTTTAACAAATTCTATATATTAATATTAATCTACTTAATAAAATACGCCATTTCAAGTTAATTATATATATATGTAGTATTATTATAATTTTTTAATTGTATGTAATAATATTTTTATTAATTGTGTACTAATAATTAGTAATAATTGTGTTTAATGAAAATTAACTGACTTAATTTTTGAAAGCAATAATAATTATCTTATTTGGAGGAAATAAATTGAATGTTAAGTATATTGTTTACCATAAATATAAAGTTATGTAAAAGTAAAATGTGAATGTTTATCACCTATTCACATTTAGGTTATTAAAAAATGACTTTTTGTCACATAATTTACCAGACTAATGTAAATTAATGCTAATTAAAAAGTCGACGGGTTATTAGAAAATGACATTTCATCTAATACTTATCAAGTGAATGTTTGTTAACACGACTTTTTAAAACTATTTTGTTTTATTTTCAATGTAGGAATGCAATATTCTTTTAATATGTAATATTAGATTTAAATAAACTTAATTGTATATATAATTTTATTATTTTTATAAATTCTATATATTAATATTAATTGAGGGTATATTGCACCTATAACTAAATATGTAAAGGTAAATTTGGTAATCAAAAGTTTCTCCTCAATTCCTCTTTTTTATATATTTTAGATGTAATGAATTCTTTCTAAAAAATAATGTATAAATAAGTTTGAAACGATGGAGTATGTTCGTTTTTACAATTTTTTGAGAATTCATTCATTTCATCATCATGGTCTTGATTTTTAGTTTATCGTCAAATAACTTTATATTTGTACATAGTTTATCATGCCAGTTAGCTTACATAAAAAATGGACATTTGTACATTATAAATCTTTCTCTTGTCTTCACGATTGTGTCCATTTATGTTTTTCTATTTGGGTATTAATTTTTTTTCTAAAATTTATCGATTTGGGTTGGGCGGGTTTTCATTCATAACCCGATACCCAACCCAACCCAACACAACTTGATATCAAATTTGATTTTCCAACCAATTGAACCTAGAAACTAATCCAATTCAAACGGGTTGGTTTTTGCTCCGCCCTACCTAAGTACATATTCTTGAATACTTTGAATTCTTTTTTAATTGATTGAAGAAATTATAATTCAATTATATTTCATCACATCATATATATGTAAATCATTATGTATATGTAATACAACCATTTTTTTCTTTCAAAAATCAATTTTATCCCATTACACCATATCCCCCCATCACATTCCACCTACCCTCGTGTAATAATTTCATAGAGAGAGAAGAAATTCAAACCCTAATTAGAAATCAATTGTACTACATGTACATAATGGTTTACATACATATGATGCGGTCATATATGATTGAGTCTAAATTTCTTTAACCAAATAAAGAAAACTTCTCCACTATCTTTTTGACATTTCATTTGTATATAAATCATTATATAACTTCTTAAGTACAAGTAGTATTATCTATTAGAAATTAGTCATTAATCTATCTACACTTTTTGACACCTTGTTTCTCTGTTTTTGCTTGGCAAACACTCGTCCACTTATTTCCGATCTAAAATCTACACTTACCTCTTTGAAATTCATTCTAGATGTTTCTATTTTTACGACTTTATTGTTGTTTTTTTTCTATTTTTCACTGATTATTATAGGGTGAAATTAAAAAATTTGTGCTCATATCTTATGTGAAGAATGATGGGGTGGGGTAGTAATTCGAAGCCTGATGTGAGCGGAGGTGAATATGAGGAGGTAGCAGAGGAGGTTTCTGTTGAGGAAGAGTGGTGGAGGTGGGCTGCCATGTCCCATGGATAGGCTACAGCAATCGATATTTACTCGGTTTGTTGTCACGAATGCATTACAATCGGATCAGTTGGTTATTTAAGTTAGTTTAGTATTTGGATCACTAGGCGCTGCAGAGATCGCAATGCATCGTAGCACCAATTGTGGCGCTGGATAATGGTTGTTGGTGCGATCTTTGCGTCAATGTGGTGCGATCTAGGTGGTGGTGATAGTTGTGGCGGTGACGATGACAATGGTAGTGCAGTTGCGATGACGATGGGAGTAGTGGTGGTTAAGGGTGGTAGTTGTATTGGTCATGCATTGGAGGTTGTTGTGGCTGTGGTGATTTGTGGGTCTAAAACGACGACGACATTTTTGGCTTTGGGTGTGCTGCGATGGTGGAGTGGGATGGGGTGAGGTGCGATGGATTATTGGATTATTGTGATCAGTTAATTTGATAATATGTTATCGATAAATAAATTGTGATAAATTGATTTGATAATTTAT
This sequence comes from Fraxinus quadrangulata, assembly GCA_903798255.1. Classification (NCBI taxonomy): domain Eukaryota; kingdom Viridiplantae; phylum Streptophyta; class Magnoliopsida; order Lamiales; family Oleaceae; genus Fraxinus; species Fraxinus quadrangulata. The sequence goes on from CAIGRB010146700.1 coordinate 49,898, forward strand.
GATCAACAAATAAGTTGTGACCAATTAATTCGATAATTTGTTATCACAAATTGTATGTTGTTGTGACTTCAACTTAT
>CAIGRB010146756.1:0-13510 GCA_903798255.1 Fraxinus quadrangulata
AAAACAAAAATGTAGCAAAACATGAACACTCCTAAGGGGCCAATCTTGCTCCTTTTGGTCCGATTTTCATGTATGCGAGTCGCGTCCGTACATAAGTTTAAGGTTCGAAGCATATTTCGGTCCGTAATTTGCACCCCTATGTGCACATTGATGGAGAGATCATCTATGCTATACATGATTACACCTTTCCAAAGTGAAGTGGTTTTTGTTTTCCTTAACTTCCTATGTGGGACAAACACATTTTTAATTTTCCCACCAACACAAACTCATTTTAATTGGCATACTTTGAGTTTCAATTTCTTATTCACCCGATCATCAATTTTGGCAAGTAAATACATGATTTCAATGTACTTATAGAGGAGAACACAAATCAATCTTTATATTCCAAAATAGCCAAACGGGTCCCACTCAAAACTCATGCCAAAGTCAGCCACATACTCATTTTCCAACAATTATTACCTATGAAATTGAGAGTGGTCTCATGTACCATGTGCTTGTATGTGATGAAATAATTTGAGATAGAGCCTGAGGCCGAGGTTGAGATAATAGGGCAAAACCTGAAGAGGACTAGTAAGAACTTGAAGGTTAGTAGTCCGCGACAATGAGAAAGATGTATTAGCTTGAGGAGTTGTCTAGGATAATGACTTGCATAATCCCTTGGATGAGGGAACTTTCGAATGCAATTCATAGCATGCTTTAAAAAACTCTTTTTTCTTGACAATTCTTGTTTGAGAAGCCATTATCTGCCAAGGATAAACAAAAGCGATGATGTCAACAAAAAGATATGTCTTCATTCTAGATAATAGTATAAAATAAAATACATGGGTGGCAATAGTGGTCGACCGACCACTAGTGGTCTACCACTTTTGTTGTCAAACATTGTTCAATTTTTTTAGTACTTGATCAATTTCTTATCTTGGTCGACGTACAAAGTGGTCGGTTAACCACTTAGTCGACAATCATTAAGTGGTTGATTGACCACTTATTATTGTTGATCCAACACTTATCATGGTCTATATAAACGGTCACTTTGTCGAATGGTTGATCGATTACTTAACTTGGTCAACCACAATATGGTCCACTCACTAATTGGACCATGGGTCGAACACTTAGTGATTGATCGATTGACTTTTGCTCATTTGGTTGACCATCGATTCAAGTTTCGATTGACACCATATTTACCAATTGGTACAGTAAATTATTCATTAACTTTATTGACTACCTTATTGATGGACTACATCCAGCTTCAGACTAATCGAGCAGTTTTGTATTTTACTTATTTTGCATTTTTATCATACTTGCCATCCTTTCAATCGAGTTAGGATTTGGGGTGTTTTTGAATCTATTGTTTTTTAGGCTCTCTACCTTGTCTATCGCGTGATTTAAATTTTAACTATTTTGTTGTATCATGATGTTCACTACTTTGATTGTTGGGTGATTTTGAGCATTAACTAATTTATGGATTTATGATGTTTACCATCCTAGTTCTAAGGTGATTTTGAGCCTTTAAAAAATAATTATTTTTTATGCAACCACCCGGCTCTTTGGGTGATTTTGTGTTTCTACCACTTTGTAATTTTTTTAATGTTTGCCATCCTAAGGCAATATGATTTTGAGCCTTACCCAATTTATGGTCTTTTGTGCTCACCATCCAACATATCGAGTGATTCCAAATTTTAACCATTTGTAGCTTACCCGTCAACTTGTCCGATTTATTTGAAATTTCGCTACTTTGTGGTTTTATAAATTTTGCAACCCTAATTGTAAGGTAATTTTGAGCCTCAACACATTTTATAGTTTTTTGAGGTCACCATCAAGTCGGTCTAAGTGATTTTGAATTTCAACCCCTTTGTAGGTTTTTTTTAATTTTACCACCCTGCATGTAAGTTGATTTTAAATCTTAACCAATCGTATTGTTTTTTGATATCACCATTAGCGTGTCTGGAGATTTTTTATTTTAACTACACTGGTTTTATGATTTTGCAACCCTGATTGTAAGGTTATTTTAAGCTTCAACAGATTTTATAGTTTTTAAAGTTCACAATCAAGCCGGTCAAGTGATTTTGAATTGCAACCATTTTGTAGTTTTTTTGAGTTTTACCACCTTGCATGTAAATTGATTCTAAATCTTAAGATTCTTAACCAACTGTATGGTTTTTTGAGCTCCGGTGATTTTAACTACTTTGTGGTTTACTGAATTTTATCACCCCGATTGTACTGTGATTTTGAACCTTAACCAATTCATGATTTTTCGAGCTCACCACTCTGCATGTTAGGTGAATTTGAGCTTTAGTCACAAAGTAGTTAATGTACAGTTTCACAACAATTCAAAACTAAAGTAATGAACTTGTATTAAATTCACCTAGATCGGAAACCCGATAAGCGCTATAAGCACCTTTATCATCTACCACCATCTGGGCATTTTTTTTAATAATAGTAAACAGAAGGCAGAGTGTGAAACCAGGTGTTGGATTTTTTGTTAATTCCCAATAAGTCGTGGGCTATGATGTTCGTATTGATTGAGGTTTACTTTCATAGGCTTCAATCGAGGATTGAAATAGGGGATTAAATATTACGAGTTGGGACTTAAAATTAGTAGCAAAACCCGTTCACTTGGTGATGGCCGGTTTGTGCCTTGTTTGGCCCATTTGTTGTTTCCCTATTTTTGCCCTAGTGATGAGTGCATTTTATACATTTATTTAGGTCTTTAAATTAGAGTATTTGTGGGATATTTTAATGAATTATTGCTTAATTTTATGCATATCTTTTTGTTTAGGTAAAGATCAACGAAATTGGTGAAATTGGAGAAAATGAAAGAGAAAATGACGAAATTACAAGAAATCTAAAGTTTGGAGACTAAAGTACAAATATCAATAGTTGATTTGAAATGCAAACGATGATTTAAGATCATATAATATCAGCTGAATGCAATTAGAAATCAAAGGAGTGAAATATAGTCAAATATTTTCACAAATCAATTTCCAGACGAACAAGTTAAACTTTAGATTTTCAGTCTTGGATTGAAACCCTTTTTTCGTATGGAAAAGCTCGAATTGGAAAAATGATATAAAAATGGTAGCCATTTGAATTAGCTTTTCAACACACTTTGAATCGACTCAATTGAATAACGAAAGACAACGATATGATGAAAATATGGACAACCTCCCAGGGACATAATCATGCAATTAAAAGGTACAAATCCTTTGCGAGGGCGAGGCCCTCTTGGAGGCTGACTAAGCCTAAAGTGGCTTGCACAGGATGCACATGTCCACACATGGGTGTCTCGGGAAAAAAATCTGATTTCCGTATTTTGATCTAATTATATATAGAATGATTGCTTAACGCCTTTTTAACCTAAGAGAGGTTGTCCACAAGGGGACCAAGCTTTTATGATAGTGGAGATATGTAGCAAGATCCATGGAGTGAATTCAAGGTCTATGGCCAATAAATTGAATTTTTAAGTTCTTCCATGTATTCTTTCATTTGAATGATGTCTTCTCAATACTCTTTGTGTAATTTGTATTCAAACATGCAAAGCTAAACATATTAGTGTATTGGATGATAATGAGACCATTGGATGTCTGTTTTTAATTTGAAAATAAGTAGTTGAGTGCTTTCTCATGTTCATGATTGATTATGTATGACTATTTCATTATTTCAGTGTTAGGAGACTCACAATAAGTTTAGAACATTGTATAATTGACACACGGGCAATAGGTGTTTGAAATAACATTTGTAGCACGTGCAATCTAGGTTGATCATCATGTAATTGAATGCATCTCTTCGCATATGATTTCGTACTAGGAATATGACCGGGTTATGCCTTGGATATGTTTGATTTATCTTTATAAAATAAGGTTAAATAATATAGGATTGTCAAATTGTCATGAGCACTTGAACACACTAAACTACATAATTCGTGAATTGGAAATTGATACCAATAGTAGATCCTGAAACCAATACATTCATCTCATAATTTGATAAGAAACAACACATTTACAGAATTCATAGTTTAAGGTAGGATAATTAACAATATCAAAACTCTTTTGTGTCACATACATAGAATTCGATAAACAACTAGTACACTATAGTTTAACTTTATTCCTCGTGGAATGATACATGTAACTCATCACATACTATTGCTCGTACACTTGCAAAATTTTACGAACAAGTTTTTAGCACTGTTGTCTTGAACTAATTTGTTTAATTGTAGTTTATTAGTTTATATTGGATTCATTTTTTATGCTATTTATTGTACTATCTCACTCTCTTATGTTTTGTTCCTTTTAGGCAGTCAATATTGTCTGCAAGATTTTGATGAGAAAGAGCTCTTTCTAATTGATCCTGAGATTGAAAGAACATTTAGACTTGCAAAATAGAATAGAGAGAAGCAAGTGATATGGCTGAAAATCAAAACCAAAATCAGGTTTAAGATCCACTTCAACTGGAACAGCAAATTCAACAAAGAATTGTCGCCAACCAAGGCCCAATATTAGTTGGAGATTATGTGATATCCAATTTTTACACATCATTTATCCTCTATTTGGAAAGTCTCACTTCCACCTTCGACCGGATATCATCAACCTTTTCCAAAATTATCAAAACATCAGGTTCTTTGGGAAAGCTACAGAGAATCTACATTAACATGTACAAGCTTTTCTGTTGTTGTATGGAGTTATCAGTCATGAGGAGATGTCTTTCGAAGGTGTTTATTCGTGCACACTTTGAAGGATGGCGCAAGATAATAACGCCACTCATTACCTATCGGAAACATTATGTCTTGAAATGACATGGTGTAAATATGAAATTCTTCCCACCATCTTGAGTTCATCAAATTTGGAATGAAGTCCACACTTATTAAGCAAAAGGACCTTGAGAGCTATCCAGAGGCGTGTGAAAGGTTTAAGGATTTATTTAGGAAGTGCCATAATCTTGACATTCCTAAGCAAGTTTAGGTATGTATCTTCTACCATGGTCTATGCTCAGAACCACAATATGATAGATGCTTCAGCAGCTAGTTTAGTGATGTAGATTGATATTGTTGATGCCTATGATTTGTATGAGAGGATTGCGAAGAATCGATCAATCTAAATGGCTGGTCGACAAGGATTTTCCTAAGAAATCAACTGGTGTTCATAACAATGATACAGTGACAACACTACAACACATATGGAAGTATTAATGAAGCAATTAGATAGGATATCTTAGAGTGCAGATTGCAAGGCAAATCATACCACTACAAGTTGTACTTTAGCTTTCATGCATATAGTTCAATCTGAAGAGGTCGGCCATGCATATAATTTACAAAGATAGCAGAACACCATTTACTCTGACACGAATAATTTAGGTAGGAAAAATCATCTGAAATTTTCGTAGGATAATAATTAGGATCAAGAAAATCAAATTCAGAGCAACCCACCAAGATTTCAGCAGTAATAAGAGAAGATGTCATCTTCTGAGGATCTATTTTTCAAATACATCACAAAGACTGAGACTACAATTTAAAATTAGCACGTCTCTATTCAAATATCGACTATATCTTCCACTACTACTAGGGCATCATCACGAGAGCATGCCAATTTCACCAAGTCATTTTCACTGAAGGTGCCGTTCTAACTTAAATCTAATTTTCTTCTAAATGGAGTTTGCACCGCTTGAGCAAGCATACTCTTTCTAGTTGAATTAGAATCTTTATTTGCGGTTGTTCTCTCGCAATTATGTTTAATATGCATGCCTAGGGTGGAGGACATTTGTTAGGTCCAATTTGTAATTAGCTAGTTTTGTATTCAAAATCATGGTCATTGAGTTATAATTTAAGTCAAAAGAGTCCGAAGTTATGTCAAAGATGGATCGAGGAGAAAAAGTCATTGCAAAATTGGTCAACAACCGCTTTGGAAGCGCTCGAGCAAAAATTCAGCAAGTTTGCTTCCACTTTTCACGCCTTCAGTGCTCGAGCGGCCACGAGACCGATTGCTAGCCAGGAAAAGGGCACTAAAGCGGTGGGTTTATCCCGGTAGAGTCCTAACCACAATTTCAATAGATTTCCTAATCTTATTAAACCTCAAACACTTGATATTATAAATACCCAAGCGTAGTCAGTCTCAAAAGTATGTTAAATCATTATTTCATACAAGATAACATATTGTTAAAGATCAATAACACATTCCATAAATCCTAAGATTCAACCCAATGATCAAAACACAAAAGATATAAAGATCAAACACTAAAAGCCATTATCTTCACCAATTAACCTTCAGAGTTTTGAAGTTGGAAATAGATAGCTAGAGTTCCAGTTGCTTCCAAATTAGGTTCCTTTTTTGTGATCCATGTAAAGGAAAAGAAGTCCAGAGTTGTTGGAAAGTGTAGGTTACACAATCGAAAAGGTTTATCGATGATTTATCTAGTAGATCTTTTCGATAAAGTTTGCCCATATGTTTTGGTTCCATGTGAAGATTTCTTTAAGGGATTTTCCTTCATTACCAAATTTGTTGTTATTTACTTTTATTGCTTTTGATCTATATTGCATGATTGACATTTAAGTTTTAATTGGATTGTAAATTTAATCATCTAGCAATAATAAATAAGTCACTTGTTACTTTTATTGGTTAATTGAATTTTGCATTATACATCTCTAAGTGTAGTTGAGTCTAAACATCGTTCGACTATTCATTATTTCAATTGGTATCAGAGCTTAATTGTAAACCATGATCCAATTTTGTCTAGATGAGTTAATCACTTTTTGGTCCTTCTTATTTTGACGGTCGTAATTATGTCTATTGGAAGGTTAGAATGAGAACATTTTTGAAGTCAATTGATGAATATATTTGGGTTGGTTTAGAAAAGGATTGGACTGTCCCATCTACATCTGTTGCTGGCATTGTTATACCAACATATATCTTTACTGGACTAAGGATGAATTCTCTTAGTATAATTGGAACAGTAGAGGTGTCCATGCCATCTTTATAAATATCTCCCCTAAAGAGTTTAAGCATGTGTCCATGTGTGAGACTAATAAGGAAGCTTGGGATATCCTAGAAAACACACATGAGGGTACTAAGCTCATGAAAAACTCTAAATTTCAAATGTTGACCACTAGGTTTGAAGAAATTAGGATGAAAGATGATAAATCCTTTGATAAGTTCTATGCTAAACTGAATGATATCGTGAACTCTACTTTCTACCTAGGTGAGCGAATCCCCAGACTAAGATTGCGAGAAAAGTGATGATATCCCTGCCTAAGAGATTCAGACTTAAGGTTGCAACTATTGAGAAAACAATGACCTATATGCTATTAAGATAGAAATTCTTGTAAGATCTCTCCAAATATATGAGCTTAACCTACCCCAATCTAAGAAAAAAGGTCTTTAGCCCTAAACACTGTTAATGAAGAAACTAGTAATCAAACTGATGATGATACCCTAAAGAATGAGGAGTTTGCCTACCTTACTAAGAAATTTAAGAAATTTTTAGGAATAATAGGAGACTTTGGGATAAGTTTAAAGATGACTCTAGTAAAAAAGAAAACGATAAAAGAGAAAAGAAAGATACTAGGTATTCCTGAAAGAGTTTTAAATCAGTGAGGTGTCATGAGTGCCAGGTTTTGGACATGTTAAATTCAAGTACCAAGTTATAAGAAAACTCTAGAAAAGGTTATAAAAGTTACGCTCATTGATGATGAGTCTAGTTTGAATAATAAAAGTGAAAACTACAATCTGGATGAGGGTTTGAGTTATATGGTGTTCACTTATATGGTTAAGAGTGAAAATTTAAAGAAGAGTAAGATACTTGAGGACATAGAGAAATCTGGCTCTTCAAAAGAAGAATTGGAAGATGATTGAGGTATATAAGAGGTCTTTGACCAGCTATATGTAGAGAGCTTTAAACTAAAGAAGTTTAATATGCCTTTAAGAAATTAAATAAAGTTGAGTTAGAAAATGAGAGCTTAGAGGTCACACTTGAGGGTCAACTAAATGATTGAATGAGTTAAGGGTTGAGAAAGAGTCCTTAGAAATTAAGATTAAGAATTTTACTTTTGATCTTGAGAAATCTAGTACCCAACTTCAATCTTTTTCCAGTGGTTCTAAGGAGCTTGATAACATATTATGCTTGAATAAACTAGTTGGGAATTTGAGAGGTTTAGGATTTAATGAAAAAATTTCTTATACTGCTTCCTCTTCGAAAAATAAAATTATACTTACCTTTATTAAGTCTAAGAATGTAGGAGCCCTATGACAGAAATTAACTTTGCAATATAGGTTTCCTCAACCTAAAGTTCAAAGTTTGAAACCTGAAATTGCTCCTAAATTCATTCCCACTTTTCACAATTATGGTAAGTTAGGTCAGATAAGGCCCAGGTGCCATAAGCTTTTAGTTAGGAAAAACAAATGAGATCTCACTACTCAAGTTAGATTATTGACTAACTAAGTGAGTTACTGATTGATATGATGAGTTATTTGACTAAAATTATATCTTTTTGTAAGAAGATTTGGGTCTAAAAGAGTGAACTCTATAGTAAAAGTTATGTTGTAAATTGTGGCATTACTCGTGTTGCTCTTAAATGTAAGAGTACTTGTATTTCTCATTGAGTATGTATTAAGTACATACATCTGTATTCTTTATGGAATCTACATATACAAGCATGCATATCTCATTTTCTTTGCATTATCCTTTTTATAATGAAAAAATATATATAGAGAGAAAAATTGAAGAAGAAAAATGATTTTCGATTTTATAACACTTTAAAGTGATATCATTGGATATGTTATTTTGTGACCAAGTACTAGTTAACTTAATGAACAGTAAATAAAGTTCCCATAAACTTTGTCTAGAACTTATTTGAAGTACTTGGTATAGATTTCTTCATGTATCATTTGCACTGCACACATTAAGCTCTTGTGATGAGTTTTGACCATATGTGTGAGATTTGAGATGGTGATTATCTTTATGGTGAGGTGATCTTGAATATGAATTGACATTTAACAAGCTGACCTAAGTTTTTGTATATTTCAGAAAAAAAAAAGATTTTAATTTCATAGAAAAATTGTAAGATACATCTTATATTTTTCTTCGTAACTTTTGACTCAAATAATTAAGCTTGCTTAGTATCTTAAACCTTGATGCCCTATAGTCAACTTACTTGGTAGTCATTGGTCTAAAGTTCGTTATAGAGGTCATTTAGTAAGTTTAATGAATAAAAGTCTGTACATAATATGTGTGTGTGTGTGTGTGTGGATAAAGAAAAGTTATACAATAAAAAATTAAATATGAGCTTCTTTTTTAAAATATCCTAGTAGCACTAGGTTTGATTGTCCTAATTTGAGAAAAAAAATTCATGGACCAGTGATTTATTTGCACGTCCTTTCTCACTTATTTAAGATTTTAAGTTTTGCTTACCGATTGCTTACTGGAGATTAGTGGCACTTCTTACGCATGGGTTGCTTATACAATTTACTCTATATAGGTTTAAAATGAGTTATGTGGGAAAAGTTCACTATTTATGAATTATGCATGTATAAGTAAACAAATAAATGTTCATGTGATTTAAGATTTCACTACTTAATGTTATATTTAAAAATCCATGAAAAAGTGTTACCTCAAAAAGAAAAGAAAAAAATTATTCTCCCATCACATGTTTTGTATAGTTTGTCCATAATAGTTGATACATTCTTCTTTGTGGTATTCATGATTATATTGCTTGATTTACCTCTGTGATTCATGACAACGAGAGATAAGTATTTATTTTTATTTCAGAGGAGTTGAATAGTATATGAGTTTAGGGGAGAGAAGTTGATACATTGTTGAGCTATATATGAATTGTTAAGATTTTTACTTAGACATTTGAGTTAGGGGGAGTTATTTAGATTTTTGGGTGGAATGCTAATATTGATTTTGTGTTTAGTGTTTTATCATATTGATATTGATATTGATATTTTATATCTCAACTTGTCATGTTTTAGTTTCTAAGTTATTAGTGCACGTAGTATTATATGCTTTAGTGTTACACAAGTGTTGCTTGCGTTGTTTTTCTAACTTAATTACGTACTTAATTGTTATTTTCCCTTTTTCTTTTGCATTGTTGATTTCATGTGTTTCAAGAAATAGGTATAACAAGCCATTGAATTGAAATTTGGAAATTGAGTATTTAGGTTAATAATGTTAGGTTTTGTTGATTTTAATTCTTAAATAAATGATTTTGCACGAAATGCCAAATGAGGAGTTTGTTAGGTCCAAATTATCATTGGCTAGTTCCATGTTTAAAATCATAAGTTGTAATTAAATTCAAAAGAGTTGGGGTTGGTAGTATAGGTCTTAAAGGAGTCAAAGATAGACCAAGGAGAAATATTCACCACAAAATCGCTTGACAACTGTTCGATGTCCATGCCTTGGGTGCTCGAAAAGCCATGAGACCACTCTCAAGCCATTAGAAGGGCTCTTGAGCAGTGGGCTCATCCGAGCAGAGTCCTATTCTCGATTTTAACAAATTTTCCAATATTATTCAACCTCAAACACTTGATATTATAAATATCCAAGCATAATGTGTCCCAAAAGTGTGTTGAATCATTATTTCATACAAGAGAACGTATTATTCAAGATTAATAACACATTCCATAAATCCCTTGACTCAACCCCAATATCAAACACACAAAAGATCTAAAGATCAAACACCAAAAACCATTAGCTTCATCAATAAGCCTTCAGAGTCCAGTTTTTTTGAAACGAAGTTCATTCTTGGTGATTCACGCAGAGGGAAAAAAAGTCCAGAGTTGCTGAAAAAGTGCAGGTTGCACAATCGAATAGGCTCTTCAGTAATTTACGGGTTGGGTGGTCAAATTCTACTAAAGTTTAGTTATATCTGATCAACTGTACGTTATCTTTTCTAGTAGATCCTTTCAGCAAGGTTTTCTCGGAGGTTTTTGATCCATGTGAAAAGTTTTTCAAGGTATAGTTGGGTCTAAACGTTGTTTGACTACTCGTTATTTCAACGTTCATCTAGGTTTCATTCCCACTGTCATTTTTCACATATTTGGCTAAAATTTCTCATTTCAATAGTCATTCAAGCTCTTTCTTTAGTTGAAAATAGTTTACGGTGTCATGTTTATGGTCTCCATGTAAGTGGCAATATTTCTTCATCTCTGTTTCAACAAATGTAGTCATTTGCCTCAGCCATTCTAGTTTTTACATGTATAGAATTCTTATCAACATATTAGCGTGTGGGGTTTTTAGAGGGATGCATGTCCAATTGTCCTCACATTTCTACCTGGTCTATAGAATTCAACCATGGTCCTTATATGCCCAGGTTTCTATTTTTCCCTATCGGTCCATTTTCGTTCATCATGTGACTTTTACTTATGTGTCTCCAACTTTCACATATTTATCCCATTTCTTCAATAACGTTCATTTACAAAGAGGGATTCTTTTAAATTGACATTTTAAAAGTGATTTCAGGTAACATTCATCATGGCAGTAACTTTCCCTAACATTGGAGATCTTCAATTCCAAGCGTAGTGATAAGTGAGTTTTGTGCACTTATCCATGTCAAATTACTAAGCTTTTATATCGTCGTAGTGTTGGTTTCTACTTAACTTAGGTTAATTTTTTTTAGTTTAGTGTTGGCTCCATTTCTAAGCAATTGAAAAAGAAAGAAGGACAAATCAATCATTGGATGGAAGTTGGGGACTAATACGTACATAAATAGAAGTTGGAGGACCAAAATGGACGAAATGGAAAGTGGAGGATCAAAATTGAGGAGAAGAATGAAGAAAAGAGACCAACGTACGATTTTTAGAAAGTTTACACAAATGGACAAGCACCCAGTTGTTTAGATTGGGTGCTCGCTCGACCATGTAACACCAAAATAGAAGCCAAAAGTATGGCCTAGGCAACCGCTCAATTTTTTACTGGGCGATTGCCCAAGCAAAGCACATAGCTAGATTTTTTTTTTCGTTCCGAATTCTACTAAAACAAGGAAACTTCATGTTAGGCTTATCTTTGGACATTTTTGGGAAGTTTATGGAGACTTATCAACTCTAAATTAGGATTGAACAATTTATTATTTGAAGAGGTAGAGAACAAAATAAGACCGAATCCAAGAATTTTGGGTGATGATTTATCTTTATTTCTTTTGTTTTCTTTCCATCAACATGTTAGGTTAAAGTAGTTTTGTGCTAGGATCGCTATGAATCTTGTATCATGAATTCTATTTCTTTCTTACATTTAAAGCACATTTTCAATCATTGAACGGTTTTCATGGTTTAATTCTTCTCTACATTTATGTCCACGATGATTGTATAAATATAGTGGCATGTTTTAATTTCGAAAGATTGAATAAGTTAGACATAGTATTAATTGTCTTAGGGTCCGATGGGGGATAAAAATATACCATTATGCTCTATGTGATATTTAAATATTCATAAATCCTTAACGCATTCATATATGTTTGCATCCATCATAGAAATATAGTTGGGTCACATGTGAAGATAGGTTTAAGTTTACTCGAAAGAGATTTTTAAACAATGTTGGAACATTGATCTTCATAATTGAATCGTGTTGTCAGAAATAAGGGATTTCGGGATCCTAGTGCATTTTTCATCAACATATTTTCATCAAACTTGCATTTATTATACTTTGCATTGATTTTAGTTAAATTAGGTCTTCAATTCATATGCATATTATTCGATCATAATTTAGTTATGGAAAAAACACAACTTTCTATTGTTTTGGTTAAGGCTAAGTTGATTTGAATTTAAACCAATACAATCTCAGTGGGTACGGTACTTGAACTTAAAATATAATTTACTACTTGTTAAGAACCGTGCACGTGCGGTATTACAAACGAATATTTTCATGACAAGTTTTTGGCACGTTGTCATGGATTGTATTTGAATTTAATTTCATTTACCTTGACACTAATTCGAATATATTTCTTTTATTTGAATTTTGTTATTTCTATCAATTTATTTCTGTACTTCTATTTTCTCTCTTTTGGGCATTTTATGCAAAGTTTGGGAGATGATAAACTGGTTTCAGGTGATTCAGAAATCGAACACACCTTTCATTGTAAGCAAAGGGAACAAAGAGAAGCACAAAAACAAAAAGACCAAAAATAGTAACAAGAGATGGCCAACGAACAGAGTAATCTAGTAATTTAAGTGACTAAAGATGTAGTTGCGATTAAGGGAATACATTAGTTGGGGACTTCGTGATTCCACAAATTATTCAGAGCCAATCTAGCATTGTTTATCCTTTATTTGGGTAGCTAAACTTTTAGTTTAAGATTGACGACCTTTTATATTTTCTTTAAAATTGGATTTTAACTTAAATATTTAACTTTGACCCTAAATTGATTTTATTTTATTTAGGAGATTTATCCTAAATTAAAATATTAATTCAATTTAAATTAGAGTTGGACTCTAATTTAGTATTTAATTAAAATTTGATTTTAATTAAATTATCCACCATAATATATTTTTGAAATTAGAGTTGGACTCTAATTTGACTTTTAATTAGAATT
>CAIGRB010146756.1:17897-29412 GCA_903798255.1 Fraxinus quadrangulata
AGAAGATAGTCGTCGCATAACATGTCATACTCTTAGAGATAGTGTTTATTCTAGGAGATGACAGTGGTAGCAAAATAATTCTTGATGGAGTTCAAGTATTCACAAATATAGTTGACCAAGTAGATGAATCTGAGTCTGATCTCAAACCTGGCGAGGTACATAATTAATTAGGAATATACTTTTGTTATTATATCAAAAAAGGCTGATAAACTTGGCACTTGCTAGGCTGAAAAGCTGGGTGAGCGCCCAAATCAGTTAAAAGCCAGCAAGCTAACTAGGCAATCACCCAGTAATGTACTGGGTGACCGCCCAATTTACAACCGGTGAAGAGTACGATTTTTAAAGAGAAAACACACATGACACTTTGAACACACGAGGTGCTCCTAAAAACAACAATTCACGCACTCGATCACCTTCAATCTCACATTCCTCTCCCAAAACTCCTCAAGATGGTGCTCAATCCATCCATAAGCATTTAGTTTAATTGTTCACCATTTGATTTCATCATCCAACACACATTCTAAGCTAAAGAATTCAAGGTATTTATCTCCTTTTTTCTTTCTCTCCATCAACGTGATACTTTTTTTTATTTGATACAATTGAATGACTGGGGAGTACGGGCTTAGGTAGATTGTTTTTTATTGGTTTGTTTATGTGATGTGTTAAAATTGTGGCTTGATTCAACAATTCCTTCAAATCTTAGGACAAAATATGTTGACATGGCTAGGCACAAGTCACTTCATGTCACCGACTTCGTCACCTCCCTCCGTCTACCCCAAACAACATTTGTTTGACCTCAATTTTGAACATGAATAAGACCAACATTTAGTCTTTCATATGTCCAGATATCGTTCAAAAAAGTTCATTTTTTCTTCACATTTTTCGGTGGTGAAAATCTATTGTCGATTTTGAGTAGAAAGGCGAATATGCCTCTTCTATTTTAGTTTAGGGAATGTAAGCTATATTTTTTTCATCTATTCAATACACCCTGAATCGACAATTTTCTCAAGCATGGAGTGAATTTTTACACTTTGGTTCATGCATATTGACATAGAACATTATAGCTTGGGGGTGTTCCCTATGTCATGGTATTTTATGTTGGTTGCATATTATTCTAATAGTTTCTATCTTCTATTTCTATTTAGGAACAATGCCACCAAAGAGAAAGGGAAATCCAAAGTAGGCAAAACATCGACTCGTCGTCAGAGGGTTGGAGAAAATCTTAACAATAGGGACATGTCGTGGTTTCTAAATGTTGAGTTAATTAGTTTTAGGGAACTCTATTAAAAGGGATTATACAACACTGTGGTTGGGGCAAATTTGTTAAAACTCCTCATATGGCATATCCTACCTTGGTTAAGGAGTTCTTCGCTAACTTCACATAGAAATTGATGACCCAGAGTCTTCCTACAAAAATCAAACATGGGTGAAAGAAAAGTGGATTTGGTTCAGCCCAACAGTGATTGACAGATATTCAAGTTAAACCACATGTTGGGAATTTATTTAACATGTACAGTGGAATTCAAACGATATTTCAATTCTCATCAAAGATCTGCTTTGTGTTTAAAAAGAAGTTGTGTTAAGAATTATACCTTTAGTTGATTTTGCAAAGTCCTTTACTATTCTTGGAACATGTACAATTACAATCTCTGCATATTGTTCAATTGTACAACCTTCAAGGAAAATCCACACGAAGAACAAGAATGAGAGAATTATGATTTCTCTTTTTATGTGCTAGCAAGATGATGAATCGAGTTGTTTATTTTCTCAACCCTAAAACTTATTGATAGAAGTCTAGTGGGCTTGGCCGACACTTAAACTTAACCCGGTCCAATGTTTATTAATCTAATTAATTAAAATTGGTCCATTAAATAATCTAATTAATTAATTTGGCCCATTAATAAGTAACTCAAATAATTAATTACACAAATGTCTAACACTTATCAATCAGTTAATTAGTAATATCATTCTTTTAGTTCTTTTTTGATGTGTGACCCATTAGATGCCCGTTCACGATGCCTAACGATGTAAATTATTATTTTGATTTAATTAGAATCAATAAATTAAAATAAACATTTTCAATTTATCATCAATTCAAACTAGTCGTCCCATGTTGTCATCTAGTAATGTGTCGGGCAACACATGTGATCAAAATTATCACGTTGTATGACAAAATCAAACTTGTTCATTTATTGTGAAACTATAATTTCTTCATCAATATGATCCAATCAATTACAAGATATGGAAATGTGTCAAACTCGATTATTAATCATATTTTTCATCACACTCTTAAGTTAATATAAGAAAACTCTTTTCCGACTTATGAGCATACATTGGCCAAGGATTTCTTGTTAACTTAATTGAGTGAAATGTAGATCATAATCTCTTATTATTCAAGAGTGACAAATCATCTATTGATCATTCACAACATTCATCTGATTTTTGACATACCCGAACATTAACTGATACTCAGGGGGTTTCCAATGTTTCGTTCTTTTAACAAAATGTTCATGTGTCCATTTAAATGTCACTATATTTTAGTTTGTGAGATCAACTACTTGCTTCACAAGTGAGAAATACAACACCTACTGGTCTAACCATAATAACAATATTTGTTTCTTGTTATTACTTATTACCATTGATAATTTAAAATTTCATTTCTATTATTTAATTTAAAAGAAATTTGATTCAATTAAATAGTAGCTCTGCCATAAATAAAAAATGTATTAATCATATTAAAAGTGTTTACTACCTAAATCGATTGGACCTATGGTACAATATTTACAAACTCTCACTTGTACTAGGTATAATCACTTGTGTATTTAATATCATAACAGTCTCTATGACGATCATGTTTATACTGTGACATCTCTTTGTTAGTGGATCTGTAATATTATCAATTATGAGAACTAGTTCGTTCTTTACGTCATTTTTTTGTATTATCTCTCCTATAGGATGATACCACCTTAACATATGTTTGGATCATTGATGAGACCTAGTTCCACCGCTTGCGTGATGGTTTCATTGTTATCACAATATAGATATATGTGACGAAAAATGTGAGGAACTCCTCAAGGTTCATTAAAGAACTTCTTGATCCAGACTACAAACTTTTGCTGCTTCTGAACCATTGATATATTAGGCTTCTATTATTAAATCAACAGTTATTTTTCGTTTGGAATCTTCCCAACTAACCACTTCATTATCAAGAGTAAACATATATCTTAATTGAGATTTGCTATAATCTATGTCTAACTGGAAGTTAGCATTAATATATCCATGAACTCCCAGTTCATCTTCTTGATATAAATCAAGTAATCTTCTAAATCTATCTTTATAGATCAAGTTGCTTTTTCCATATCTTTCATGAAGAAATTCTGTGACAATCACAATTTCAACGATTGGAATATAGGAATATAGGAATGTAGTTCTCTATTAATAATATGTCATTTACATATAATATGAGGAATACTACAATGCTCACACTATTTTCTTGTAAATACATGATTTATCTTCATTTCTAATAAAATCAACCTCTTGGTCGTCTCATCAGAATGAAGACTTCAGTTCCTAGCTTGCATTAATCCTTATATGTATCGATCAAGCTTGCATACCTCACTAGCATCCTTGGATTCAAAACTTTCGGGTTGTATCACATACACTTCATCTTGCAAGTTTCCATTAAGGAATGCAATTTTAACTTCCATTTGCCATAACTCATAGTCATAGTATGCAGCTGTTGCAAGCAAAATCCAAATTGACTTATGGCAATAGGTAAAAAGGTTTCATCAAAGTCAACCATTATCTTTGCTTGTAATCTTTTTTGCTACAGCCTTACTTTGTATGTAGAGATGTTTCCATTCATGTGGACTTCTTTCTTATAAACTCATTTACAGCCTATAAGTTTTACCCTATTAGGCAGGTTGACCAAGGTTGAAATCTTGTTTACATACATCGAGTTCATCTCGAATTCCATGACCTCTGTCATCTTTTAAGTCAACACTTGACTTTACATCTGTGTAATTAGTAGGTTCATAATTTTCGATTAGTAATACCTAATTTAAAATTATAAACAGGCCCTTCAATTTCATAAATTGCATGACAGGCCCCTCAATTCACAAATTGCAAACGAGCCCTTACTTTCAAAATTGCAATATGACCTCTAAAATAATATTACAGCCGGGGAATTGTAATTTCACGTGCTACCGCAAATAGTGGCTGGTCGCTGCTTCTATAACAATGTTGTACGCTGTGCAAATAGCAGTCTGTGTTGTTGCTAATGAAGCAACAGTGCCAAGTATTGTAGTGATGAACAGTGGCTCTCGTCGCTACAAAACCGACTTTTACATCGTGTTGTACGCACCTGGTCATTCCGAACTGCCCGTACCGACATTGACAGTAGCCGCCAACGACTCCTCCCAATCCAATTTTCAACCCAAAATTGATTTCCTTATCAAAAACAAATTTTTGAAAAATTAATTTTTCTTAGAAGTTAGAAACAAGAAATTCAAAAAATCAACCATTGATTGATCCTATATATTCAAAAAAAAACTTCTAACAAACACAGAGTAAACTTTGATACCACTATTGAAAATTTACTTAACAAGCACAATGGAATTTAAATTTTTCACCAAGGATCTACTTTGTGTTGAGAAAGAAATTGTGAAAATAATTATACCTTTAGTTGATTCTGCAAACTCTTTTACTAATTTTGGAACACGAACAATCACGATCTCTACACACTACAGTTGTCCAATTGTATAGCCTCCAATGAAAATCCACGTAGGGAAAGATAATGAATTGTGTTGTTTATTTTCTCAACCCTAACAGTTTATTAATAGAAGTCCAAATAGACTTGGGCAGACATTTGAGCTTAACTCGGTCCAATATTCAATTAATTAAACTTGATTCATTAATTAATCTAATTAATTAATTTTACCATTAATAAGTAACCCAATTAATTATATATTGTACAAATGTCCAACACTTATCAACGACTTCTAAGGACCCACTAGGTTCTCGTTCACAATTTCTAATGATATAAATTATTATTTTGATCTAATCAGAATCGATAAATTAAAATACTCATTTTAATTTATCATCAATTCACACTCGTCATCCCAAATTGACATCAAGTAATGTGTCAAGACAGTACATATGACGTAAAATGTCACGTGGTATGACAAAATTAAACTTGTTCCTTTACCATGAAACTTAATCCCATCGTCGTATGATCCGATCAATTAAGAAATATGAAATTGTTTCAATTTCGATTATTAATCATATCTTTCATCTCACTCTTAAATCAATATAAGTCGAAAACTCTTTTCCGACTTACAAGCTCACCTTAGCCAATGATTTTGTTATTAATTTAACTAAATGAAATATAGATCATAATCTCTTACTATCTAAGAGTGACGAGTTATCTATTGATCGTTCACAACCTTCATATAATTCTTGACATGCTGAACGATGTCGTCTTAACGAATTTTGACAGAATATCATCCAGCATCAATTCACAACCTTCATATAATTCTTAATATAACCTTACGATGTCATATTAGCGATTTTTGGTAGAGTAACATCCAACATCATCAAAGTATTACTATCCCCATTTAATGCACTATGATGACCTCAAATCGAAGGACCAATTCCACTACTGAACGTTAGATATTAACCACTAACACTCTGATAGTTATCCATGTGGAATCTCTCAACGGGTCTCCAATATTTTGTTCTTCTAATAAAATATTCATGTGTCTGTTTAAATATTACTATATTTTAGCTTGTGAGATTAGTCACTCACTTCATAAGTGAGAAATGCCACACGTTATGGTCTAAATGTAATAACGATATTCGTATCTCGTTATTACTTATGATCATGAATAATTTAAGATTCAATCATATGTAATTTTTCTCACTATTACAACTCATGATTAACAAATTACTAAAACTTGAATCTATGGACTCTATTATTTAATTTAGGCCCTGCTTGATCCACATTCTACTCAAAATTTATTCACTCAAAATTCATTTTCAACCAAACATTCTTTAATAAAATAATATTACACACAAAATCAAAACTTTTTCTTATTTTTTAACCATATATTTTCCATCACGTCACATCATAAAATGCATTCTTTTCTAAAAAAATGTGCTTCAAACACCCCCTTAGTAGAATATTTATTCAATTAAATAGCAGATCTGCCATAAATAAAAATGAATTAATCTTATTAAAGTGTTTACTACCAAAATTGATTGGATTTAAGATATAACACTTGTACCATACTCATGTGGAGCCCCTATCGAGTGAGGTAGACATGGCATTGTTAGCTCGATTTGTATACGGCATAGATGTTGCATGGCCACTTCGTCTCGTTTCATGCATAATGAGTTGACTCTAAGTTAAGAATCTTGCACATCTTCTTTTGTACTAACATCTATCATATGTCCTAGTGGACAAAGTTTAATAAAGAAAGGGCCGACTGCTTTATCATCTGGCTAGAGTGCAGAAAATTGACTTGGGATCCCAAATCTATACATTTATATAGGGTTGGCAACATCGATCAATCCCCAATGGAGCATCATTATCCCATGCCTGATAAGTGGGATTTACTTGACAGTTGGGGTACCATTTTTGCTAACATAAAAAATTGTTGATCCAGATGTCTCAATTAGCACAAAGACAATTGAAAACTCAAAAGCTAGACTAAGAAAAGTAGAAAGAGCATAGGATCTCAGCAGACACCTCCACCATCACAGCTCATCCCTAAAGTCGAGACTAACCATAGTAGTCAACTATCTCAGGTCCAGGTGACTCAAAAGGAGCTTGGTAGATTAGTGGATAGCATGCGTAATATGTTATTGGAGATGTAGCAGATGCAGGTAGACATGCAGAGAGAGCTACAAAGATTGAGTAGCCCGGTACATAGATTCTAGCAAAGTGATGACAGAACGAGACAGGATCAAAGAATCGTCACTTTTGTATACAATCAAGTGCACGAGTAGATGTTACATTTTAGGAGTTGATTGGAGATGATTGACAGCAAAGTCGCCCAAATATCAAGGACCGTCAACTCTTTGAGGCCCACCACTTGCGCTAGCCAGCCGAATGAACTATATTCTTCTACTCATTCATATCTACCCCCAAAGAGTTTTTGATATTTTACTCCTTTATTTTAATTATTTTTGCTTTTACATTGGGGACAATGTAATATTTTTTATTTTGGGTGGGTAAGTATTAGGATACTTAGGATCTTTATTTCTTACTTTTCGACTGCTTATCAAATCTGTAAAACTATTTTAATTTGAAAAAATTAAATTTGTAAACTAAAAAATTGTATCTAGTATAGCGTTGAAAGACTTGCCGCCTATGATGATATTTGTTTGAATTGAGTACACCTTTAGCCAAAATACTAGACACCTCCATAACATGTGCTATTACTTGAGTACTTATCCATGTTAGACTTAATTATTTGAGCACATAACCATTATTTACTCATGCTTATGTTGGGGGCATGACTTGATTATATAGAGTTAGCTGTTGATGTTGTTGACCTAGGCTTGAATGAATTCCAAAATCTTTAATATAGAAACCAAACTTAGCAGTTTGGGATGGGAAGATTAGTTTTGTGTTCATAGAAGTTTGATAGTTCAGAATTCTGGCATCCCACCATTGGTTGAAGGAGTTTGAGTTAAGGAATCTAGAACGGGCATTGACCAATTTTAAAATTCAAATCCCATGTCAAAAGAAAATATAATATATCTTATATTCCTTTTCGTAGCCTTTGTGATTTGAGTGATTAAGCCTGCTACGATATCTAAAATTTGGTGCTCAATAGTCATCTGACTTGAGAGTCATCGACCTAAAGCTCGCTATAGGAGTCATTCAGAAAGCTTAATGGAGAGAAGTCTAGCATATAAGACATCAAAAAAAAAGAAACAATCAATATATATTCATCGCGAAGAAAGAAAAAATGGATTTAGACTATTAAAAGTGAGAGGTGTCTGATAAGGACTTCGAGAATTGAACTCTAGAGACTGGTGGTGTGACTTTGAGAAATATTTACTATCTTCCTTCTAGGTTTACAAGTATCTAATTCTTATCACTTGTGTGAAAAAGTGAATCATAATGGTTCTTAGGAATTCACATATGGTAGAAATACCTCGCTGTTATAAGGAGTGATTTTGCATATAAGGTGTGAGAGAAAAAAACTGACCACAAAAGGATTGAGATTATGAATAAATCAATGACACTTGATTAGGTGTGTTCTAGCATGGGTGTAAGTTCAATGTTGGCTAATCACACACACACACATACACACTAAGTCAAGCATCAAATAAGTAAAAAATGTATTCTTGATACTGTATGGATATTTCTAAAGTGTGGCTTAAATTTGAACTTGAGGCATACGGGAAGCACTTCAATGTTGAGTTTGTTATTTGTGATTTGCTTAGAATTGTAATATGGTGGTTTATACCTAAGTTTTGTTTTGTTCGAGGATAAACAAATACTTTAGTTTCAAAATGTTTGATAAGTACGTTTTGTACACTTATCTGGGCTATATTATTAAACTTTTATATCATAAAAATGTTGATCTCTACCTAACTTTTGTTAATTTTCTTTTATATCAGTGTTGAACGTGTTTTCTAAGCAATTGGTAAAGAAAAAAGGACATTAATTATTAGATGGAAGTTTGGATTATGCGGAATGAAAAGTTGATGATCAAAATCAAGGAGAGAATGAAGAAAAGAAACCAAAGTACAATTTTCGGAAAGGTTTACACAACTAGGTGACCATCCAATTGTTTAGACTGGGCGATCACCCCGCCGTGTGAAACCAAAATAGAAGTCAATTTTCGCGTAGCCAGAATTTTTTCATTTTTGAATTCTACTCTAACAAGGAAACTTCCTTTTGGGCTTATCTTTGGACTTTTGGGGAGTTTATGGATACTTTTTGGAGGGATATAAATACAACCTAGCAACTCTAAATTAGAGTTCAACAACTCATTATTTGAAGAGGCAAAGAACTAAACAAGATCGAATCCAAGATATCTAAGAATTTTCATTGATGAGTAATCTTTATTTCTTTTGTCTTCTTTCCATCAATATCTTAGGCTAAAGTAGTTTTGTACTATGTTCACGATGAATCTTGTGTCATAAACCTTTAACTCTTAATTTTATTTAATATTTAAATACGTTTTCAATTATTGAACGATTTTCATGGTTTAATTCTTCTCTACAATTATGTGCAAAATAATTGTACGACTATTGTGGCTTGTTTTACCTTCAAAAGATTGAAATAAATTAGACATAGTGTTAATTATCGTAGAATCCGATACGTTATATAAATATACCTATATGCTCTATGTGATCGTTAAGTATTCAAAAATCCTTAATGCATTCTTGTATGTTCACATTTGTCATAGAAATATAGTCGAGTCACATGTGAGGATATGTTTAATTATACTCTAGAGAGGTTGTTAAATAGCTTATGAATAATTGAATGTGTTGTCAAATTGTAAGATTCGGGGATAATGGGGATTGATATAAGGGAATTCGGTATCCTAGTGTATTTTTCATCAACATATTTCCATCAAACTTGCATTAATTTTAGTTAAATTAGGTCTTGCGTTCATTGGTATATTATTCAGTCACAATTTAGTTATAGAAAAATCACAAATTTCCATTATTTCGGTTAAGGCTAAGTTGATTTGAATATAAAACAATACAATCTCTATGGGTACGATATTTGGATTTAAAATTCAATTTACTACTTGTTAACGAATCCTGCACTTGTAGTATTATAAACAAATAATATTTTCATGACACTAGCTCTACTAAATCAGGCTAAGTAGTCATATAATATCACGTCCTATTTTTGGATGACTTGCAACAAACATGGTTGTCTTCCTTTTAGTTAAGCGTATCTATGAGTTCATCATTTGCTTCTATCATTTGCTATTTGAATCTTTTGGTAGAGGGACAACCTTAATTATGGGAGTAAAAGGGTCTATTTCCATGACTATCAATATAGATCTTTATTCCTCAACAAAGCATCATCAATCTTTTGCATCGTTATCTCATCTATTATTCGTTATAGAGAGTAATAGATGATAATCGCATTTTCGAGGCCGAACTACCTGCAAAATGAAGTTTCTATCTCTTCTACTTTGCTTTCAACGAAAAGTAAGTTTTTAGAGAAGGTAATAATATAAGTGAATTTGTGCGTAAGTAAATGTTTCAAAAAAAAGTTAATTAGTCCTTTTGATACCTTTGGGGTTGTATTTATGGGCAAGTGGTTGGTGTCCACGTGTCTCTCATTTGGATAGAGGTGGGTACATTATCTGCGAAATCAACCCAACCCAACCCAACCCAATTGGTTTCGTGGGAAGTCAGGCCGAGATTTCCAAAAAAAAAAAAAAAGATTCATAGGTAAAATAACTTGAAATCGACTCAGGTTTATTTGGGTCAATTTCTATTTTATTTCAAATCAGTTTCGAGTTAAGATTTCACCTAACTTGAACTTTCAGTTTGGTGGTTGAGTTGGATTGGGTTGGGTTGAGTTCAAACCTGACCTAAGGCATTCCTAGCCCTATCTGGAGAGCACGCAGCTTCATCCCAAAAATCTCAATGAATAGGATGCAAATATATTTTATTGTTATATAATTAAATTAACAGTTGGAACTTTAGAAACAACACACAAGATACGAATTAAAGTGAATCCAACCACACCCTAGTTGGCCGACTGACTCCGAGAGTGGTTGATTGATCGATTCCAAGAATGGTCGATCGATCACCCTTGTGAATTGTAACGTGTAATGTGGCTCTTTTTTAAGTGTGCATATTGCGTCTTATATGATTTTGTCTGAGTCAATGTTCCATTTTATTTTCATCTTTCGTACATCCACTAAGGTCCAACATGTGATCGGTTTTAGAGCTTAACTTACTATTATCAAATAATGAAAAGTTATTTTAGCCTCTGTTTGGCTTCCATTAAAATTATTATTCATATTTATTTATCTTTTTATTAACTACATATTCTCCAATAAAATAATATTAAACATAATTCCAAAATTTTTTCTTCTTTTTTAACCACACATTTTTCAAAAAAAAAAATTATTTCAACCATTAAATTTCAAATAATGGGGGACAAACGGTTACTAATGTAATTGGTGAACTTAATACAAAATGGATTATAAAAGAATATGTACCATATGACAAAGGATTTTGAAAATCAACAAAAGAGTAGGGTTAATTCGGTTTATGTTTCAATTTTCAATTTTGAGTTTTCAATTATTTTCGATTTTATGTTTTCGGGGTCTATTTCAAATTGCTAAAAAACGTTTGTTAGTCATTTAAAAAATTATGTTTCAAAAAAGAAAATTAGAAAGCATGTTTGGTTTGAAATTCTGAATTTTTTTTTATGTTTTATTCTATGAAATTTGATTATTCATTAAAAATAGAACAATTTAATGTTAATATATTATATTATTTTAAAATTGATGAATCTTAT